>CAJHQP010000577.1:0-173901 GCA_905132765.1 Moricandia arvensis | reverse complement strand
TTGCGAGTAGACCTTCGATCGACAACAAGTGTGGACCGTCGATCGATGGTAAGGCTTGACCTCGATTTTAACTGAACAAGAACTGGATATCTTCTTTGAATGCTCTACCAAGCTTCATTATCTCCATAATGGTCCAAAACGTACATTGACCTGAAAAGACTCTAAAACACAGTCTAGACATACATAGCATACTTCAAATAGGGTCCAAATGATAGTGTTAAACTGGTAAATAATCAGGTATATCAGTTTGGTAAGAGGGGCTGGAGAAAATATTTCTCTCTCTACAGTAGAGAGAGAGAGTTTACTAAAAAAAGTTTATAAAGTCTCAAATTCTAGCTTTAAAGAAAGTATAGCGTGAAGAAAAATGAGAAATTAGGCTTTTAGTGATTTTTAATGCTTTGAGAAATTGTAGGAAAGGAAAAATGTGATTGGTAAAATATATGGTTTTAGAGGCTTTAGTTCATTTTTAAATCCCCAACTTCAGAGTTTGTTTCGTAGTTTACTCAAATTCCTACTTTTTTAAAAAAGTTCTCTTTGAAGAGAGTGATGAAATCCAAATATATCAAAAGCAAGCGTCTTTTTTTTTAACTCATCAACAACTTTCATTAGCCAAATCATGTAACATGATTATAACCTCACAAGATTTTAACCCACTATACAAATGATGCAATCTAGTAACACCTAAGAACACTGAGTTGGCTCTTACACTACCCAAAGTAAAACATCGCGGTATTTTTCACCACAGTGCACCAAATCTAACCCATTATCCGAGCTGAACCGGTACTTAAAACCATACTACAGAATCGAATCAACAAAAAACACCAGAATGTCCCTGACCCTTGCCGGGTTCACTTTCAACACACCAACTAATGGTCACCGAAGATAAATGTGAAGGCCTTGAACCATCAGTATCAACACCAAGGCGTTTCCGGGGGCATACCAAGGCTTCCAGCAGTTACTGATATGATTCCTGCCCACCTTGAGATCATAAAAATTCCATGACTCAAAATATTGCGCCTCTTAACCACCTAAAATTCAACCACAATGCTACAATAACACCTACTAGCACAACAATATAACCAAATCATGATGACAAGATAGGAGCAAGCTATGGTCCATGATGATAGACATGTTGTTCGTGTCGAATAACATCTTCACCACCGGCACATTATCGGGACTGAATCTAATCATTGACGTTCAGACGTTACGATCCTAAGCCACAAAACTGGATACAAAGACCAAATGAAAAAACGGGATATGAAAGCATAGCGGACTGGTTTCACATAAACATAACTTAGAGATGCAGGGTCCCTATAGCCTTTAACCGCTTTGTTCTTCTCCGACTTTGGAGTGTATAGGTTCCACCACGAACCTCCGCAAATATTTCCATTTGAACTCTCCATTGGCGCAGTCAATGGTTTGTGTCAACCCGGAGAACCCAAGGTTGAATCTCTGATCTCATTTAGACTGTTTTTGATGCGACCCTGATCAGCATCATGGACCAAGGTATGCAATTCAGGTACAAACCAGCTAGGCAACAGATCATAGCTTGGCTTAATGGGCTGTTTATGAGCCTTATCGATTTGATCCATGAAGTTCTAGATCGAGAGAAGTTAATGGACTTGATATAAAACATGGAGGCCTTGTTCTCATTCAGAAATCAGTGTTTGAAGTTGTTCAAGAATGGTCCAACAAGAGTCTACATTTCATTGTCGGATAATATATCAATCTGACGGTAATTCTTTGACCGTCGACCATGCGAAAGGACGAGACCAGCCGCAGAGTTATTCAACACAAAATCGTCCAACTCTTGGTCAAGTTAAGGAGATTTATATCTGGTCTAAGTCATAGTCCACATTTCGATTTTCCATGAGTCAAAGTCTTCCCAGTTTTCATTAGTTTTATATTTTCTTTGTTTGACTAAAGTATTTAATTCTACAAATTGCTTTATATAAAGGCTTGCTTTGTATTGTTTCAAATCATTCAACATTTTTAGTCAAAAACCTTTCTTTTTAATTATTTTTTGAATCCTTTGTTCTTAATTGAACATCGTATCTTCTAAGTTGTCGGAGTGAGTCATATCTTCGGGCTTCGAAGTTGGAATATCAAGGGTCTTCTGAAGCCCTTGTGCGACCATTCGATCCACGTCCCTTGATCGTTTGTGCTTTCTAGCTCATTTGGTGCAAGACTTATCCAATTTACCAACCTTAGAGTGATCCTTCAAATTTGGGCGTATAGGGTGAGGTGTCTTACCAAGTCACGCGCCGCTATCAGTTTGAAATCGTCGGAGATCTAAAAGGGAAAAACATATCCAATTCCTCTGAAATCCCTAAAAGCCGACTATCTCCTAATCCATCCTCCCATAAGCCTCGCTGTTGTTCCAAAACTCGTTGGAGCCAAAACTCGTAGCTCGCGTTTTTAGTGACCGACTCTGTCACGGCGAGCCTAGAACAAGCACGCATATCGACAGACGTTAGAGCAGAGTGGGAGAGAGCAAAGAGAAAACAAGAGAAGGGGAATGGGAGACGCCTCGGGCAATGGATTCACTAGGCCAGAACTAGGGTTGGTCGTGAAACGTAGAGAGAGGTTGGAGCAATAAGTTTTTGAGAGAGACTTTTTTTTGACGGCGGTGGTTTTTAAGCGTCTTATAGATGTAGTGAGCGTCGATTTTCCACACGAGATTTCTTACTCTTCATTATTATTTTTTATTTGATTTCGTATTCTTTGAAACATAATTGTTTTTCTAGGAACAAAATATATTGCAATATGGTTAACCCAGTGAACATAAACAACAATTAGATGCGATGAACCCACCATTGGTGCTGTAGACTTTCATCGTTTATTTTAACGTTTATTGATGTTGATATAGAACAAGCTTATATCGATCATGTTTACATCTTAAAATTTATCTCATCGTTATACAATCAATAACTTGGTAATTGGAGTTATATTTTTTAAGATCAGTAACTTTAAGATCAATAACACCCCATATGTTCTAAAAACGCAGTCAAGGCGAACGGAATAACGGTGGTGGAACATTCAGCCGTGGGACACCATGCTGATTCCATCAACTCGGCCAAGAAATCGGTTTCACCAGAATAATACAATTTTATGTATGTTTACATGTTCTAAACTAGATTTTAGGTAACACATCTATATTATTAAAACAGAAGTACAAATCTGAAAATGCTAAAATTTAGTCATTTATTACAACAGTAATTACTGAAGCTATTGATGTTTTAATAAAACTACTAATTAGGAATATTGTCTTATCCAAATTAACTTAATCAATTTATTACACTATAATAAATGAAGCAATTGATATTTTAATGAAGCTATTAATTAGGAATGTTGTCTTATCCAAATTTTAAAATGTTTTATTACATCTTCTTTTTTTTACTTTTTCTAATTACTTCATTAATTATATTTATTATAATAATTAACATCACTTATTTTACGTGTTAATCATAATAATTTCATATGTTTAAATAAAATTATTTCATTCGTGACAAAGATTCCAACCGGTTAATAAATAGTTTTTATTTATTCACATTCATCCAACTATCCATCCGAATAGAAATCGGTTTTTTGATATCGTTTTTTGTTGTTCTAAAACTAAACTATATGTATATATTATAAATTTCTAGACGGGGTTTGAGTTGATCCTTCCGGGTTCAGGTAAGTTCATATTATAAATTTCTAGACAGAGTTTGAGTTGATTTAAATTAACAACCGCTCGGTGAGCGGATCTAGCTCTAGTCTTATTTATTAAAAGAGAAGTACAATTTTATCTACTACAAGAAAGTCATACTAGGTCCATTTTAACAATTACATATATTTAATTATTTACATTTATCTATTAAATATAAAACATTATTAATATTTTTAATAATTATTATGATATTAATAATAAATCAATTACAGCAAAATCTGTTGTAAAAATCTAGCAAGATTTTACTAAAATTTTAAATATTTTTAAATGAATGCATTCATTAATTTAATAATTAGTAATATAATATTATTATAAATAAAATTTTATTATATAAACAAATTCTATGTTATTTTTAGAGATTTTATAAGTATAATCTATATAATATTGAAATGGAAGTAATATATGAATAAAATAAGAAAAACTACTGAATTGATATATTAACATATTTTCAAAATTACAATTAATAAAATAAAAAAATTACCTACACGGATGTGTGGGTCAAAGTTTAGTCTACAATTATGATGAATAAATGATAAGAAAACAATTTAAAAAAAAAAAAAAGAAGATAACAAATTTACAAGATTGCTAAAAAAATAAATAAAAAATGAAAAATGAGTAGACACGGGCTAACTCATGCATTCTTAAATTTAAACAGCTTTACATACCACTAGACCATTTTGATTTCTCTGTTAATGACTTTATAAACATGTTTTATATTTACATTTATCTTTTTTTTGTAACATTATATACATTTATCTAAAACCTAAGATAAATATTCAAAACTGATCTCCTACATGGATTAATTTCCGATTTTCTATTAACTCGCTAGGCCTTTTACAAAAGCTTAACTCGTTCCTAGCGTAATTTCAATATTGCATCAATAGCTACCAAATATTTATATTAACTTACTGGTTATTGGTGCAATATACCTTGAGTTTTCACCTTTTTACATATATAAAATTAGCATGAAATTAAAAAAATAAAAGTAATAACACAATGCTTAAATTCTACGGTGCAAAATGCAAATTATTACACTGAAATAGATATTTTGCATAAAATTATAAATTTTGTATAGATCATTAAAGTTATTTGTCTTTGATTTTCGGATCAAAGAAAATAAAATATTTTAATTTTCATAAACAAAATAATTAAAAATATACTCTAAAATCTTTTTTTTTAAACTAACTTTTAATAAAATCTTTGAATATTTATTTATATATTTGAATCAATGTTTTTATTATATTAAGTTTAAAGTATTGATATTTACGTTTCATTAACTAAATGATTTTTATTGCATATTAAAATTTTAAAATAAATTAATATAATTTATTAAATTTATATAATGAAAAGTAAAAGATCATTTATATATACATACTTTTTATAAAAGATTAAATTATTACAATAATTAATGATTATGTCATCATTGATTTTATATGATTACAGTTTTGTGAAATATTCTATTAAATGTGTGAAAAATTTATCAATTACTGACTAATTGAACAAAAATGTAAGATCATCTTAACTATAAAATATTATTTTATCAATGTAAGAAGATAAAAGAATGTAAGATATATTAAAAATAATAAATAAATTTATTTATATATTTAGTTTTTAGTGACTTTTTTGTAATATACCACATAATATCAAAGTTGTTTTCAAAGTCAATTTTTATAAAATAAATTATAATGAATATAAGAAAAATCAGTGAAAACAATGGCCAGATGAATAAGTTTGTCGAGATTTTTTTTGTCAATAATAGCTACTAAACAAAATCTTTTTCAAAAATCCAAATCGAAGGAACATAATCAATATATAACATGTGAATGAGAATTTTGAACACCTCATGTAAGTTCGTGACAATGGTTACAAACTTATTATCCATGTCACGTCTTATCTTGGTTATAAACCAAACTATGAAAACAATGTGAACTTGGAAACGTGAGCGTCAAGACAACAACTAGCTCTGCTTTCAGTAATAAGGGGTTCCTCCTTTAGGGGGATCTTGCCGATATACTCGCCCGCTTCAGCGGTGCTGGAGGAAGTCCTCTTATACAAGTCAATTTGGAATATATATAAGAGATCTTTATGCCCCATGTTCTTGGTTTTTTTCCATGTTTTTGTTTGTCTCCATTGCTTTCTATATTTTTGGTATTGGAAATATTTTTTTCTCTCTGTATATGTTTAATCATAATATTAAGAAATAATTTATTATTCAATTCAATAATGTAGGTAGCGGAAACCGATTATTTTGTGGTGTAGTGACATCAAAACCTCACTCATATTAAACTTCATGTGTCTTTTAGAGGTATGTTGCGAGGAAGTGTTGGAAAGCCCCTTTCTTGTTAGTGTCGGAACTTTCCACTAAGTCATAAGGTCAAGATTAGTTAATTTTCAAAAGTTATTTTACAGATTTCGGGAAAAACTTCTTGCATGTTACGCGGGAAACGTTACAGGTTCTTAATATCTTTGGGTAGTTGACGAGCATAGAGGTTTGGACGGCATGTGAGAAGGTCCGATTGACTATCCACGTTTTGTAAGAAGGTTATAGGTGAAATGATTGTTTCTTTGGCTATGTTGTTTGCCCAGTCTTGCGTTTGTCAACCTCGTTTGTAAGATTTTTTTAATGTTTTTTTCGGTTGTTTGAAATAGTTTTGTTTTACAGATGTCTCGTATAGATTCTGTTTTGGGTTATAGGGGAGTCATTTTGCCGAAATCAGATCTACTGTTTTGGATGTGTGGCTACGCTAAGAGTCAATTTCAAGTCTTTTGAGATAATGCTGTTTTCAAAAGGGCTTGTCGCTGGTGTTTAGACGAATATTAGCTTGTCGTTTATTGTCGTTGAACGAGTTTAAGGAGTCATTGTTTTGCCTAAGTGTGACATAAGAGTTTGATGGACATTTTGAATGATCAGATGTGTTTACTTATTGCCGAATTTATTTTTTAAATAGCGAGTACACATATGTAGATATTTGACAACTTGAAAGTATACGAGTATACATATACTACCCACCCCTTTTTAAGAGGGCACAACTGAACCTATGTTTTGACAAGTTGCCTATATACCCCTTTCGAGAATCAACTCATCATGTAGTTCATTTTCACGGCCTGGTCGCTTAGCTATGGTAGTTTTTAGATGCATTGTATTCCAATATTTTTATGTTTTCAGTGTTGGCGATTTCATAGACTCCTGATCCGTCTACTTTGACAACTTTGTAAAGTCCTTCCAAGTTTGCTTGCATTTTGTTCAGCTATGCTCTGGAGAAATTTTCACATGATTAAATCACCTTCTTTAGTCTGCGGTTTCGTACATAAGAGTTACAATACTTTGCTAAAGCTTGCTGATAGTTTTGAATTTTTATGATTCTTGATATTAGCGTTTGTTGATGAGGTCGAGTTTTTCTAAAAGCATCATATGATTAAAGCTTTCTTGTCTTGAAAGTCGTCATCTTCACACACCGGGAAATTTAGCTTTTTCTGTAGTTATGTATTTCACTCCGCAGACGAGGGTGAAGTGAGTCTAGGCTGTTTCTCAACAGGGAGTCGTTCAGTGCGACCAAAATACTCCTTCGATTTCTTCCGCCCAACGTCCCGCTTGGCATCTAGGCTTTTTTGAGCCAGCTTTGGATCCTTTTGTTTACCGCTTCAGATTGCTTATTCCCTGGGGATATCTAGGTGTTAATTTGGTTGGGCGTATCTTCTTTTTTCGCAGATGGCTTCAAATTGTGTTGAGATTAATTGGGACATGTTGTCTGTTATGATATAGTACAAAACTCCATGCATACAGATGATGTTTCATAAGAATCTTCCTCGACCGATTTTGAGAAATAATCTGTTATGACCAGGAGGAACCTTTTTTTTTGTTTAAAATTATGTAGAGGTCCAACGATATTCATCGATAAGTGCATGTACGAGTAATTGGCTGATATAAAAAAAAATATCTCGGTCAGTCATTGGGCGTGCCTTAGACATTTTTTTTTTCATTTTTTTTGCACATAATTTTTGTAATCTTCAACCATGGTCGACCATTAATAGCCGTGATTCTTTATTTTGATTGCGCGTGATCTGTCGCCAAAGTGGTTTCCGTTTGACCCAATGTGGACTTCATCCATTATTTTTTTCTCGTCGCGTTTCCTTTGACACACGTCATGAGTGGTCGAGATAATCTCCATTTAAAGACTTCCACGTCCATGACATAATGGGTAGCTTGGTGATAGGGTCTGATATTTATCACTTTTAGGCCATGATATCAGCTCTATTTAGAGTCTATTATATGTTTCTGGAGTTGTATTAAAGTGTTTTCAGGTTAATGGACGTTTTAGAGTACTTTGGTGATTCAAGAGCTGTTTGAGATGTAGAACTGCTCAGATGCGTCAGAAGATTATCTACGGATAGAGATCTTATCACGGTGAGATTGAGCTCATATTTTTAGCTTTCCAATGCCACCGGTTTGAGGTCCATCTGACGGTTAGAGCTAAAGTTATGCCCAATTTACTGAAAGAGTGGTCTGTCTGCTTCGCGAGAGGAAGCCGTCGAGAAGATGAATGAGTGTTGGTCGACGGTCCAGCCTTGGTGTCGATCGATGGTGATCCCAGAAGACAGACCCGACTTGTTTTACGACCGACTTAAGCCCATAAACGACCACAATTTACCAGAATACCCCTGGACGAGTTTAGACCTAATTTATATAGTTTTCTAAGCCATTGTTGACGGCTAATTTTTATTCTACTGATTGTAATAAGTTTAGGAGAGAAGATCAATACTCATTATTCAGAGATTGATTGGAACTCCTTTGGTTTTATAGTAATTTCTATATCTAGTATTTATTAAGGCCATGATTTGTGTTATTGCTTTTGTCTGAGTAATCATCTTGTTAGGTTTAGCGATTTCATGTTCTTAATGTCAAACTGATAGTCATAGGATTTCTAGGTTATCTATAGATGTCTACACCAGGGTGGCTTGTAATACTAGGATCTAGAGTAGTGGAATAGCACGAGAGTGTGACTAATTACTTGAACCTAGAATCATAGGACAATTGAGAGGCACAAATGTGCAATTAATTAACCGAACCCGAGCCCTGCGTGGATTAGATATCTAGGCGCATACGATAGTTGGTCTAGGATCTAGTTGACTTTATCGATATGTGTGTTAATGCTTGTTTGAGGTAGCATCGATCAATACCCAAGCATTTGTATCGATTGATGCTTGATCCTTGTTTGCATGCGAGAGCTGGAACCAAAACTTAGGCATCTGATTAGTAATTGCATGCGAGAGCTGGATTACTTGCTTATTGAATTCGAGTTCTAGAATTTGATCTATAAAACCCTTAGCATCCTTGTTTTTTGTTTTGAATCTATTGACTGATAAATCCCTAGACCTAGCTATTTTATCTTATTGTTATCAAACCAATCACTTGCTTACTTGTCTACTATTACTTCTTTAATATACTGTCTGCCTAGCTTAAAATAAACAACTATAGTCTATTGTGCCCCACGTTCCTTGTGGATTTGATCCCTAAGTACTACAATTGAACATCTTATTTGAGAGAGTAAAAGTAGTGTATAGGGTTAATTTGAAGTGCATAATAAAAATTACATCAAATTTGGCGCCGTTGCTGGGGAGCGAGGATAACCATTAGACTTGACTAATAGGTCTAGTCTAGGTTTTTATTTTCTGTTTTAGTTACCTACATAAATTCTTTCTTGTCTTTCAGGTGAATGCAGAGTAGTACCAGAAGTAACAAGGAAAAAGACTTACTTTTCTCAGACCCATCATCTATTGAACGCACCATCCACAGAGAGAAACGTCTAGCATCGATCGACAACAACAATTTTCCGTCAATCGACACCACTTTTGGACGAACATCGATCGACACTTCTACTCTACCATCGATCGACAGTAACCGGCGAGTAGAGATGGCTGCGACACTTATTATTAGTAGGGATGGGAATGGAGACCTGCATGACCCTGAGGGTCATCTGTGTAATGCAGTAGGTCAGAAATTAGATGCACATGGGGATGTAATCCCTGAGCATCGATCAATATCAGAGTTGATCGGGCCTACTCAATTCTATGTTAACAGGTCTGCGATTCAACCTCAAGAAATCCAAGGGGTCGACGGCCAGATAAGACCTGCATACTTTACTCATGTGAGCAAGCACCCCTTTCTTGGCCTTCCCCATGATTATCCCATGGACCACATTGAAACACTAGAGGATTTTGTGTCTCGCATTCTGGAGCATGAAGAAACTAACGACTATCTTCTATGCAAGTTATTCAAGAATTCTCTCTCTGGGAATGCAGTTGTTTGGCTGAAACTTCTACCACTAGGATTTCTCACTACCTGGGGTGATGTCAAGACTGTGTTTCTGACTATTTTTTTTTTGATGATACAAGATCAAAGAGCTAAGGGATAAGATTTTGACATTCTCTCAAGGACCTACGGAAGGGTTTAGAAGCTCTTGGGACAGATTTAGGGGGTACCAAAAAGACTGTCCACATCATGGTTTCACGCAGGTTACACTGCTGGGATTCTTCTGCAAGGGTATTGATGTGCAGTATCAGATGATTCTGGATCAGGCAAGGGAAGGGAACTTTAAGAGCAAGACTCCAGAGGAAGCTAAGAGACTGATTCAGAATTTTGTGTCTAGCAACAATATCAGGAATATGAATACTCACATGATGCAATCAAGTGTTATGAATAATGACAAGATCATTGAGGTCGAGGCCAAAACTGATTTTGTACATGAAGTCACTTTGGTGGAACATGCTGCATAAGAGGACGAGAATCATATATATGAAATCAGTTTTTAGGGCCATAATCAGAAGATGAAATCTATGATGGAACAAGTCATAGAAATTCGGCAGATGACAAGTGCATACTTAAATCTGAGGTTGGATTTATGCCACAATGAGCTGAATCGAAAATTTGAAGCCTTGGACACCCATGTCATGATGCTAGACACCCAGGTTTTTCAGACATCATAAGCTGTGAAGAAGCAAGAAGCTCTGGTTAAAGGGAAAGCTGATGAGAGTAAGAGGCATCAGGTTGAGGGCATCTTAGATAATAACTTTGGGAAAGTAAGCGAGCATGATAAGCTGGAAGAAGGTGCTTTTCTAGTCGAAATTTCTATTTCCTTTGGCAGCTCACACTGATGTAGATCGACACCATCAGCTGAGCATCGATCGACACCCATTGAAGAGTGCGCAGGAACAGTAAGAATTCAGAGCCACTCAGACTTCGCCACACGACACCCACATCCTCCCAGTCTGTACTGTATTAAAACACACGTT
Organism: Moricandia arvensis; assembly: GCA_905132765.1. Taxonomy (NCBI): domain Eukaryota; kingdom Viridiplantae; phylum Streptophyta; class Magnoliopsida; order Brassicales; family Brassicaceae; genus Moricandia; species Moricandia arvensis. The sequence continues at coordinate 162,899 of CAJHQP010000577.1, read as the reverse complement.
GTCGATTGACACCTACATGACGAAATCGGTAGACATCAACAGCGGACTAACTATCAACAGTAGCAGCCGAGCATCGATCAACACCCGTCCATTGCAAGCACTAATGCACACCACTCATCTGAAAGGCCAATAGTGAACACCATTCAGCAGGATGTAGATGCACCAGGACAAGGGAAACTGATCCCAGCTGAAACCTCTTTTGTTGACAGTGCCTATCGACGGTGCACACCATATATCGATCAACACTAGCTGGACGAACATGAATCTTTAATGGACAAGCATGCAGCAAAAGAAAGAAGTACACAGAAGAGAGTGAAATGTAGAGAACCCTATGTTCCCAAACACCTCAGGAGAGAAGCTAACAAGGTTGAACTTGATGGATTTCAAAAGAGAGTAAAGAGGGTTCTTAAGGATATATCTTTCGAGGATGCATATCAGCAGTACATACTTGGTAATTTATTCAGAGAGATCAATGAGACAGATAAGGACATTGAGCTGATGTTTAATATGGTCAGCCGTAAATCCAAGAAGACACTGAAGAAGGAACAAGATCCTGGGAAGTTTCTGATTTCATGCTGTATACATGACACCAATTTCCCATACACCCTCTGTGATACTGGAACTGCAGTCAACATCATTGCCAAGGACACTGCCGAACTATTAGGATTAAAGGTGGAACCTTCTCAAGATAGTTTCGCCTTCGTGGATAACTCCAACGTAAACTGAGCAGGCATGATCAAGAATGTTAAAGTAGAGATAGGGCCGGGGTATGCACTGTCCATGTGGACTTTCATGTTTTGGGAATCAAATCAGGTCGAGAATCTTGCCTTCTCTTTGGAAGAGCCTTTATGGCTACAATGGGGGCAATTTGTGATCTCAAGAAGAATAAGATGTGCCTTACTAATGTTGATGAAAATGTCTTCTACGATCATGTGGGAAAGACCAAAGGTGAGGGGTTTCCTTCATGGATAGAGACGTCTGAAGATCCAGCACCTGCATCTGATTCAAACCACGAAACCACATAACCAGCATCAGCGTCGATAGACACTCGCCTATTAGCGTCGATCGACACACTCTAGAATTTAGAGCGACCTGTGATTGAAAAGCCTAAGTCTGGGGGGGGGGGGGAAGGACCCGGAAGAAGAAAAAGTAAAAGAAGGTAGATGCAAATTTCTTGTCACCGGTTCCTTAGCAATGTTATGAGGGAAGTCTTGAGTATAGGATGTTCTGCAAAGGAAGTCTGCAACCTTTTACCAAGGTCAAGATGCTATGTGATCCAGAGCTGAAAGACAAAGGAGAAGCTTCTGCAAGAGCTTTTATCAACAGCATCAACAAAGAGGAAGAGGGATATTGAGAGCTGTTCTGGAGCAAGTTATCCTTCCTATCTAGACTTAATCAGATCTCCAGAAGTCAAGCTAATGACTATAACAAAGCGATGAATCGGAGGCAACCCACTTTTTAGTAAGTTTTCAATTGGTTTTTACTTATGCTATTTTTAATTTCAGATTTTTTTTTAGTTTTGAAGGTTTTTAAAGAGAAGGAGTAGACTGTTCGAGAACAACATTGGTTGACAACATCAGCTCACCATAGGTCGACGGCTTGGATGATTTACCATCGGTCGACACTCCTTTCGGAGTTCGGTATACTATACTATCTCTACAACTTTTACTTATGATTTACTTATTCCTAAACCAAACCAGGACGGGATTACACTGGGGACAATGTAATTTAAGTCTGGGGGTGGCTCGCTGATGCTATTTATCATTTTGAGCTTTTGTTTGCTATATCTATATAAGTTTTTCAAAAACTATTGAGTCAAGAAGGGGATATGATCAGATTTATATTTTTACTTGTTCACTAACCACTCTATAGCACCATTCTTAGACTTGTTGTTTGCAGAGAGTACTAGAGATACCAAAGTGGATCATCCTGCCACATTATCACACTTGCTTAGAAAGTTTGAAGGAACCGAAGTGAACCTCCAACCTAATATTGACTTATTTGCTTGCTTTGGGGTTTGGCATACATTGGATCGAATTCCTCATGCAGGTCTAGAAGATAAAAGTCTGTGTGCTTCTAATTCCCTTCTTTCTCTCTCTCTCTCTCCCTCTCTCTCTCTCTCTCTCTCTCTCTCTCTTCAGCATCTATAAAAAGAAAGAAAAGATTGAGATGATTTCCTGAGATGTAGAGGGGTATGTTCATTACCGATGACCCCACTATTCTAATTCAAAGGAATGATCACACATCGTTGCGAGGGGTAGGTACATTATCGATGACCCCACTATTCGTCTACAACTTTTCCCAAAAATAATAACAAAAAAATTAAAAGAAAATCAAAAATAAGATGGCAAGATGGACTGTATCAGCATCATTGTCAATTGAGTTTGAGATTCAGAAAGATTCAGAGAAGAGAAAAAAGAGGGAAGAAAGGGATCAAAGAAGATTACCTGTGTGATCAGATACTCCCACGGTAAAGCCTGGACTTTTATTTTATGAAAGAAATGAGGTTAGTAGAGGGGTGAGTGAGACTAGTATTCGCTAAGTTGTTGGTAGAATGAATTTGGTTGCTATACTAGGATAAGTGATATAGCCTATTTATTACCAGTTTTAGGTCATGGTCTAGGGTCTATTTAGGATCTATTACGTGTGTCTAGACTACGCATTGGAGTATTTACAGGTCTAGGTACTCATTGGAAGCAATTGGAGCTTTTGGGCTATTTTGGAGCATTTAGGATGCTCAGCCAGAAACTCAGAGTCGAATCCTGTTTATTTTTGAAGCATCGATCGATGTCACACCTCATGTGTCGATCGACGGCCAAGTCGGCCAAGAACTTTATGAAGACCTGAGAAATTACAAGTTTTACCCAGAAGTTTAATCATTTAAAAGACAAGTCCCTGGCCGAAAATATTGGGTATTTATTAGGGTATTCTATCTTAGTTTAGGAAGTCGCTAGAGAATTAGTTGTAAGAGTTGGAACACCTTGCTACATCTATTGGAGATAGAGATCTGACCCTTATTACAGAGAAGATCTTGAACTTCTTATTTCTTTACTGAGTTTATTCAATGCAATTTATTCAGATTTTAATCATGTTCTTTATTGCTATGGCTGAGTAGTTCATTGTTAGATTTAGGGTTCTTCAATGGTAGTAATTGTTAAGGTAATCTCCTTTGTTCTTTGTTTAAGTTTCTCTTAATGCTAAGTTGAACTTGATCACCTCAATCTTAGAAGTTAGGGTTCGATTGCGCAAGCGAGAGCCTGGTTATGACCCTGAACCTCTCTTAAACGTCTAAATAACTGGTAACAAATGAGAGTTGAATTAAAAGTTTAGAGAACCCATCAAACCGCAAAATTAGTACCGTTTAGAAAGAGCATAGATCGATACCACTATATGGACATCGATCGATACTCAACCGAGATGCACGAGAGTGATCTCCTAAACTTTGAGGTTTAAGTTCGAGAACAATACTTAATTAAAACCCTAGCAATCTATTAATCTGCAATGCCTAATCTTACCTGAGAATTCACCCTAAATCTAATCCCTTAATTTAACCTCCACAAACCAAATCAATCTTGAAATCATTTGTTTGCTATTATTATTATTATTATTATTATTATTATTATTATTATTATTATTATTATTATTATTATTATTATTATTATTATTATTATTATTATTATTATTATTATTATTATTATTATTATTATTATTATTATTATTATTTACATAGCTTTAATTCAACAACAATAAATCAAGTGTGCAATCCTAGTGTCTTTGTGGATTCGATCCCTAAGTACTACGCTGAACCTCTTATTTGAGAGAGTAAAAGTGGGAATAGGGTTAATTTGAGAGTGATATTACCACATCAAATTTGACGCCGTTTCCAGAGACTCTTTCTTATTGCCATTAGATTTAGTTTAGAATATTGGCTAGATTTTTACTTTACTGTTTGCTACATTATTCTTTCCCTTATCCTTTGACACAAGTACTTAAAGGGCGAGAGTATGGATTCATGTCAACAAGAATCCATCGACGGAGAGCATCCGGAGGCGATCGACGCGAATCCACTACCGTCGGGCGACACCCTTCCACCGCCATCGATCGATACCGATCATTCGGAAGCAGGTAAATACGCCTTTACTGATTCTGACAATAAGAATATAGTTTTGATAGAACCAATGAACAATAAAAGCAACAAAGCAAGCCAACTTATTAAATATCAGGGGTCTGCAATTCCTGATCAAATCACTAAATCTCCAAAGAATAAGTTTAAGCATGAATTGCCAATTCTCTATTACCTAAACCCTAGCAGAACCTATTCCAATAGGTCTGCAATTCAATTATCAGACAACCAAACATGAAGCTCTGAGCTTGATATAGACTTCCTAATTATGGCGAGCAAAAATCAGTTCAGTGGCCTTCCTACTGAACACCCAAGGGATCACATGGAGATGCTAGAAGACATGGTGAACTGCGATTTCAATCGCTGTAAACTTTTTCCTTTCTCCCTTGGAGGTGACGCTAGGAGGTGGCTGAACCAGCTACCACCAGGATCCCTGACTTGTTGGAAAGATATTAGAAGCGCCTTCATCATTCACTTCTTTAACGAGGAGAGATACTGGGGAGGGAGAAGAGAGATATCCACTTTCGTTCAAGGTAGCCGCGAATCTTTTAAAAACGCATGGGCAAGATTCAGTGCTACCAACTTTCGTGCCCTCACCATGGATTCTCAGAACCCCAAGTCGTCAAAATTTTTTATAGAGGACTAAACCTAGTTATCAAACAATCCTTGATACAGCCAATGAGGGGAACTTGGGTACCCGAAGCCCTACAAGCGCTAAAAATCTGATAGAAAATATAGCCTTAGGTAGAACTTTCAAAAGGAGAGACACCGAAAGGGAGGAGCCCTCAATCCGAGTTAGAAAGACTCTGGCATCTGTTGCGGCCCTTTTGGACGATGTTGTTTTTCCTCACCTCGAAAAGCAAGATGAGTTCTCTGAAGTGATGGGTCTGAATAATCAACGATTTAGGGAAAGCACTGGCAATTTCACAAGCAACTACGACACAATTGTTGACAGACACGGAAGAAGTTCAAAATCAAAGATGAATCAAGTTTTCACAGGAAACCGTAGGATAGCCGCTGACCTCAACGAAGTTAGATCTGATATATTCGGAGATGACGGAAAAATTCAAAACTCTGAGCGAACATATTAAGAGGATTGAAAACCAAGTGGTGAGTAATGCTATGTCCATCAGGAGAGAGGACATATTCTTGCCTGGTAAAACAAACACTAATCCCAGAAGCTACTGCAATGTCGTGTCTCTGCGAAGTGGTAGATAACTCACCCCTAGCGTTAAAGAAAGCATCACTATCGATAAATTCGCGAAATTGCAACAGGTGAAAAAGAAAAATCGTGCACCGTCTCTAACGAGCAAATCCCCGAGATCGCCCCTGAAACTGAGAAGTTAGACCAGACTGACGATCTTGAGGAATTGTTTGATAAAAAAGAGAAAATATCACGGAAGTAGGAGACATCGATCGCGTCTCGTCATCGAGAATCGAGCGACACTCCGACCCCATAATCGATCGACACACTAAACCAAGAAGCAATCAGCACTCCGATCCAGAACCAACCAAACCGGTTAGAACAAAGGTCTACCGAGCAAAAACCCCCTTTCCTCCAAAAACGCTAAGCAGAAAAAGAAGCAGCTCGATAAAGCAATATGCAAGATATCGTTTGACAAATTAAGCATTGAGATGCCGCTCAGCGAGGCCATTCATATCTCGTATGCTATGAAGCAGAACATGAAAGATGCGACATCGCGATGATTCCATGAATTGGAACATTGCATGATGATGGTATTCGAAGAAGTGAGTGAAATTATTCAAGGAAAAACTCCAGTTAAACTCCCTGATCCCAGTAGGTTTGTTCTGGACTGCACTATTAGCGATGAGAGATTCCAAAGATCCCTGTGCGATTTAGGCTCTATTGTAAACTTGATGCCTTATTCAGTTCACCCTCTCGGGTTAACACAATTTCAACCTACCAGGGTCACTCTAGTTTTAGCTGATAGATCCACTAGGATTCCGAAATGTGTTCTTGAAGACGTGACCGTACAGATTCATGACTGCGATATACCCGCAGATTTCATAGTGCTGAAATACGAGCATGAACCCAGAAAACCGATTATTTTAGGAAGACCTTTCCTGGCCACTGCCGCAGCCATCATTGATGTCAAAGTATACGGTCCAAATTTCAAAACATGTCTCGATAACCTGTGCAAGGTACTAGCTAGATGCGAAGAGAAAAATCTGGTTTTGAACTAGGAAAAATGCCACTTTATGGTCAACAATGGAATTTTTCTGGGACACAAGGTCTCAGCGGCCGGAATTGAGGTGGACAAGGCAAAGATTGAAGTAATGACTGGGTTGCCTAATGTCAAGGATATTAGAAGCTTTCTAGGACATGCTGGATTCTATAGGAGATTCATAGAAGATTTTAGCAACATCGCTCGACTCCTCACTTCGTTCCTTTGCAAGGAGGTGAAATTCGATTTTACACATGAATGTCTCGTGGCCTTTAAAGAAATCAAATCCGCACTCGTATCTGCCCCTGTTGTCCAAGCACCAGACTGGGATCTACCATTTGAAATTATGTGTGACGCCAGCGATTTCGCCGTTGAACTCTTAATAATTTACTACACCAGTAGAAATCTTAACGATGCACAACACAATTATGCGACAAAAGAAAAAGAGTTACTAGCCGTGGTGTTCGCCTTCGAGAAATTCCGATCCTATCTAGTCGGTTCAAAAGTAGTAGTTCATACCGATCACGCAGCATTGATGTACTTAATGAACAAAAGGACGCCAGGCCGAGACTCTTACGATGGATTCTACTTCTCCAAGAATTTGATATAGAAGTAAAAAACAAGAAAGGAGTGGAAATCACCTATCACGAATAAGAGTGGATGACGACATCCTTATTGATGACTTCTTACCCACATAAAATGTTTATTTCGCAGAATCAACTTTCGTCGGTAGAGTCAGTTCGACACATGAAATGGAATCGATCGATAACGTGCCAAGCCCATCAAACAATTTCAGCCACAAAGCATTGATTGATTCTATCCATACTCCGTCTACCGACGATACATTTGTCAAGAACGATGACATAATTATTCTAATAGATATCAACGTAGGTTGTAATCTTTCGTTCCCAAATAATGATACTCCCGGAGGTAGAAGTTTAAGTCGGGGAGTGTGTGCACTGAGCACCACTGATAGACCTTGGTATGCAGATATAGTTATCTATCTTGCGGCCAAAGTAGAGCCCAAACTCTTCAAAGGATATAATAAAAAGAAAATTTGAAGAGAAATCCGGAGATATCACTAGGATGAACCCAATATTTATAAACATTGCTCTGATGGCATATACGCTGAAAGCGAAACTCCAGAAATTCTGTATCATTATCATGGATCCGATTATGCCGGACACTATGCCAGTTTCAAGACAATGTCAAAATTTCTATAAGCAGGATTTTGGTGGCTAACTATGTTTCGAGATGCTCAAGCCAACGTAGCAAAATGCGATCCCTGCCAAAGAAGAAGAAAAATCAGCAAGAGAAACGAAATGGAACAAAATTTCATTCTCGAAGTTGAAGTGTTTGATTGCTGGGGCTTCAATTTCATGGGACCTTTTCCCTTCTTCGCACGGAAATAAATACATTCTAGTTACCGTAGACTAAGTATCCAAATTGGTCGACGCAATACCATCCCCGAAAAATGACGCTTCCGTAGTCGTTAAACTCTTTAAGAGCATCATCTTTCCTAGATTTGGAGTCCCTAGTGTAGTCATAAGCAACAGAGGTAATCACTTTATAAACAGAGTATTCGAAAAATTGCTCAAGAAACATGGAGTTCACCATCGAGTAGCCACACCCTATCATCCTCAGACCAGCGGACAAGGTGAAGTACCCAACTGTCAAATCAAAGAAATCCTAGAAAAGATGGTAGGATCAAACCGAAAGGATTGGTCTCTAAAATTGGATGATGCATTTTGGGCATATCGGACAGCATTTAAAACGCCATTAGGAACTACCCCGTTTCACTTACTCTATGGAAAAGAATGCCACCGCTCAGTAGAAGTAGCACATAAAGCAGAATGGGCCATCAAAAAGACAAATTTCGATGCTAAACCCGTTGTAGAAAGAGATTGATCCAGCTAAATGAGCTACACGAAATTAGGCATCATGCCTACGAAAACTCGAAGTTGAACAAAGAAAGAACAAAAGCCTATCACAACAAGAAAATCATTTCTAGGCATTTCGAACCAAACGATCAAGTACTCATGTATAACTCGCGTTTAACTCTTTTTCCCGAAAAACTTCGTTCTCATTGGTCCGGACCCTTCACCACTAAAGAAGTGACGCCTACTGGGGCTGTCGTCCTATTTAATCATAAAGGAGAGGATTTCATGGTGAATGGGTAGAGAGTGAAATATTACTCAGCTGAAGCCAAAATTCCGCACACTCAGACCATACGTCTGGAGGTGCGTAAACCCGAATAATAAGCCCATTTCTCGTCAAGATGATGACTTTAAACAAGCGCTGAGTGGGAGGCAACCCACTAATTAAAAAATAATTTCTTTTCTAAATCAATATTTAATTATTTATGCATTTACATATTTATTAAGCAAAAAGGAGTCAACGAACTGACCGTCAATCGACGCCCTTATAGGACCGTCGATCGACGGTCATTTGTCGAGTAGGTTAACTCGACACCACCCCATTTCATAAGTCACTTTTCTGAAAACCGCCAAAACACAAAATGAGTAGACACTCGATTTCTCTCTCAATTTTGGCTGATTTCCTCGTTCTTGAGCCCTAATCTCCCGATTTACACCCTCTCTTACTATTTAGTTCACTAAATAACCCGATCATCAATGTATGTTCTCTAAATCTCATATTTTAGGGAAGCTTTTAGGTGTTGGGGTCAAAATCGGTTACGACAGAATCAACGTCAAAAACCTACCGGGAAATGTGCTCTTTGTGAAAAAGAGGTAATATCTCGAAAAAGGGGAGCATGAAAATCAAAGTCAAGTCTCGGCTAACCACGAAGGAATGGTCTGCAAAGTGAGCCATGAAGAAGAGTTTTTCCTAGACCTCGGGTCGATGTATCCCCGAGTGTCAAGACTCCGAACTCACCGAACGGATGAATCGAAACACAAGAACTGACCAACTAGCCCATTCGGCGAGTTAGATCGGTCCAACTCGCCGAATGGGCGAGTTGGGCAGCAAGGGCCTACCAACTCGCCGAACGAGCGAGTTGGATTGATTAACACAACCAACTCTCCCGTTCGACGAGTTGGACAAGCCCAACTCGCCGAACGGGCAAGTTGGATCGAACAAGAAAACCAACTTGCCCATTCGGCGATTTGGACAAGCCAAAATCGCCAAACGGGCGAGTTAGGTAGTAGCACTAGCAATACAACTCACCCGTTCGGCGAGTTAGATCAATCAATCCATTTTCATCTCATTTTCGTAACTCCCTCCTTCAAAACTTAATTGAATATGTCTTTGTTTTGTCTTGATCAAGATTGAAGTTGGAACTTTACCGAAAGAATTCGTTCCCTTGTGTAAATATCGGATCAATCGTGTAAGACGGTAATAGTTAACTAAATACTTAGAGCCGCATGCCCTATACAAAAGATCCTAACTCTCGGACGACATCGTCTCAGGAATGCTCTGTTGATTAAATCGCAAAAATGCTTAAGTCGAAGAACAGCCCGTGAAGGTCTAAAACTCGACTAAAGGCCCACTCGCAATTTTATCCTAAATCGAGCCCAATCTTTATGACAGTTTATCTTTTATTTTGCTGAAAGAGATAAATGTAAAGTTCGGAAGATAAATGTCAAGATCGGAAGATAAATATTAAGTTTCCAAAGATAATCATGAAGATCGGGGGAAAAAGGAATATTTCCGCGAAGCGATAAATTCGACCAAGGACAGAAGAGGAAAGAGCAAACCGCCTCTGGAGGAGTATATAAGGAGTTTGGGTTGAGGATGCAAGGGACACACGAAAATTCTTACTCAGAGAAAACATAGAACTTAGGCCAAAGAGGCATATTTACGTTTACTGTTATCGAGCTGCGACTCAACTAGGTTATTCAGGTCTTACGAGGTTAGAACTAGGAACTCGCCGACGACTCTTTCTGCTAAGGCTTTACCTATGGTAACGCTAAAACACATATTTGGAATAAGATCCTCTTTGTTCTCTTTCTATCTTTACTAATTCATCGTTATATTGTTGTTCTCATTGTTTGGTTGGTTGACGTTTTCAGCTTAACAGAAATCCGAGACCTTTGGGAAAGCTAGGTTTACTTTTCCTTCATAAATCAACAGAAATCGATAGTGCGAATTTTGGTTCCCACATTAGATTTTGTAGGAAAATCGAATTTTTAGCATGTTAGGCCGGAATTTAGAACACTCTAGGGTGCTGGATTACTAGAGTAGGAATTATCTACCATATTTACACATGATTTGCACAATTTGGGTTTGTTCTTTTGGATTTCGTATCCCATGGTTTTCGATCCCGCATCGATCGATGCCCATGAGGCGTCTTCGATCGATAGCCATGAGGAAAAATCGATCAATGCCCATGCGGTGCCATTGATCGATGGTTGATAGTATATACAACGATTCTAATTCTTGGCTTGCTTATTCAATGCAGATGAACGACAGGCGCACCAAGGCAAGGTTCAAGACTGGTAGCTCCAGTGCTCCGCCACAGGGTCCCCACGCAGACACACTTGGCCAAAGGAGCATCGAGGGAATGCACCCATCGTCCTGTCCCAGAAGTGGAAGCTGACGAAGAATTCGTCAAAGAATCCAAGGTCAGATCAGTAATTGAAGAAGAAAAACCCTCGCAACGACAAAAGTGTCCATCGTGGTGATGAAGAAACGCAAGGAGCGCAAAGCTACACTATTAACTCTGGATCGGAACAAGGCCGTACGACGGGTAACACATGGACCCAAAATCCAAATTACGACAAAAATGCCTTTTGCGACTTTCACCACGCAGACACTCGACCATTAACTGCAAAGTTCTTGGTGCGAGGTTGGCCGCAAAGTTGCTCTTCCGAGAATTCTCCTTAGTCTCTAGCGTGAAAGATCTCATCCGTGACTCGGACCGTCCCCCAAAAAATGACAGGACTCCTCAAATGGAGAACCCTTCCCAAGGGAACCAATCGGGAGAAAAGCGCCGAAGAAGGCAGGACGAGAAGGGAAAAGACAACAATTGTCGCAGAGTAAACATGATCAACGGCGGATCGAAATATTGAAGCGATACCGTCTCGGCCATCAAAGCTTATCATTGCATGGCCGAGACAAGCGCAAGTTTGCCAATCTTGTCCACGCCCAATGACACTCTGAAAGGAGCAATCACTTTCGATGAAGAAGAGAGCGGAGGGTCGATCAGCCACATTGCGATCAAATCGTAATTGATCTCGTGATAAGAGATCTCAAGGTCGCTAGGGTTCTCATCGACACGGGAAGCACGGTCAACGTTATCTTTCGCGATACTCTCAAAAGGATGAACATCGAGTTAAGCAAAGTTGTACCATCGCCAAATCCACTGACCAGTTTCTCTGGCACGACGTCAATGACCCTCAGGTCAATCAAATTGCCTGTTGCGGAAAAAGAAGTCACCAATATCGTCGATTTCATGGTCGTCGACCACCCGACCCTCTACAAAGTCATCATGGGCATACCTTGTCTAAACGCCATGAGGGTAGTCCCATTGATTTATCTATTAGGCATCAAGTTCCCAACTCATAACGGGATTGCTGTGATTTGGGGCTGCCAGAAGCAGTCGAGATGCTGCTTCCTGGCCGAGCACAAGCTAAGAAAAATTACGAACACCGCGATGGCAAGGACCAAACGCCCAAATTTAGCTCAGGCATCAGCCAAAAATACTCGGACAATGACGACCCAGAGCTGTCGGCTCAAGCGACGGCCAGCGAATAACTAGTTCCAGTGCCTGACGCGTCAAGCCCACAGGAGAAGACAAGTCCAATGGAAGACGTCAACCCAGCAACTGACGCAGTCGACACAAACACGGAGGTGGAGTAAACAGACTCGCCCAAACAAGCAGAACTACGAGATGGCTTGATCCTCGAAAGAAGTAAGTAGGCAGTTCGTCTAAAGACGAGTTCACCTATCCCCCTCTCTAAAAAGGGGGGGGGGAGAATGGGTACATATACGAATACTCGCATATTCCCGCATTCAAAAATAAAAATTTTACGTTGTACTCAAAAATTTTAAAACTTTTTTGGCAATAAAAACTACTTTATAATTTTGAAAATTTTCTATCATATCGCAAAGAAACGAATACTTTCGGAAAAACGTCCAAAACGATTATCGCACCATCCTAGAAACGAAAACTCGCAAAAAATCGCTCTACCACAAAACGGATCAACTCCACACTATATTATCTCGGTCGAATCATCAATTTAGATTCACGACCGAAGCACAAAACCCCGGTCTCATATGGTCAAAGCATTACTTACAGAAAGTAGGTTTTCAAAAAAATAGGCGAGACGTCGCCTGAATTTTGGAGAACATACCCCAATTCATTCGCGACTATAGAACGCTCGACATTTGGCCCCGCCGAACACTTTAGCCGTCTTAAACAAACACACCCATTTCCGTCCTAAGGACAGATCCTAATAGCGCGCTTTAAAAGAAATCCAAAATTTTGGTCAGCACTTTCGGAGACTTAAAAATTATCTCCGAAGAGATGCTCGACTCCGACCAGACAAGTCATATAAGCCGAGAACCGATCGCATACTTTTAATCGGAACAGAGTCAGGATAAAATCAAAACATGCAAAACAAAAGCCGATTAGGCATCGCAAAGCCTTAAACCAAAAGTAAACCTAGGTCTTACCTTAAACCCATCACACTGGTCTCTAACGTTTCAAGGCATGATATCAAAAAGATACGAGATCCTAAAAGCATGTCTCTTCATCCATATCTAAACGTTCTCGAAACTTTGACAACTCTTTGAACATTTCGGATGAACAACGAATAGGATGATCCACAAAAAAGGAAAGAAGTCAAGTTAATGAATTCCAAACATATTTTTAAACACCCTCTTATCATAAAGAGCACGGTTCCAATGAAGGCTGATAAAAGGTAGGGATTCAAGGCTACACTCGGCCAGTCCCGCTACATAAGACCACAGCCAGAAAACGACGAAAAAAACAAAACGAAACATACTATAATACAAGGGAATGCATTCCCGAATAAGTCATGGCCTCCCAATCACTCGTCACAACTAAAGTACCCGGTCATCGATCTACCGAGCGAATAGTCACTAACGTACAAAGGAGCAATCGGCTGGTTCACCTCACCCATCTCATCAGTAGCCCCCGTCTCGGCGTCCAACGTATCGGGAGAAACATGAATCAAGTCCCACTGTTCCCAAATCCTCTCCTCGATCTGAGGAATCGCGAATTCCCAATCCCTCTCGTTCATGCGCCCGGTCTGCCTCGAATATTAGGCGCCGAACGAATAATCAGGGGCCTGCGTGAGGTATAATCCACCCACAGCGCCGCGACACTCACGATAGTCCTCGAAATCCTTTTAACCCTTTGTAAGCTCCTCGAATTCATGCGAGAACTTTTCACGACGTGTATTCATGACTTCGGACATCTCTCTCTTCCCTCACCTTTAAACGCAACGAACCTCCGTCTCAGCCGACTCCCTCTTGCAACGACGAGAACTATCCAACTCACCTCTCAGACGAGAAATCTCTTTGTTAGTTGTCTCAGACTTGAACTGAGGCATGCGTGCCTCCTGGCAGCTCGCATTAAGGGCTCGGTTCATCATAAGGAGACCCTGCGAAGTATCTCAACATCAAGAAAAGCTCGTCCATAAAAGAGAATAATAACGCTAGAGAATCAAAAACTTACACAGTTAACCATCCTCAACGCCTCGGTAAATCTGGGGTCTCGCTGAACCCACCTACGTCCGGAGGAAGGTCAAAACCAAGCAGCTCATCAAGATCATTGAGTTCGCCAATACTCTTGCCTACTTGACTATTTAGATAGTCTCTAAGTATGTTATCAGGGGAGCACCGCTTGTCGGCCGCATCATCCTCGACGACGACGTGTTTATCTTCGCGAGTTTTCACTCTTTCCTCTCTCATGCGAACCTCGCACGGAACGAATCCATCCATGGTCGACTCTGACCCTTCCTCTACCGGCACGTCTGGCTGATACCGAAAACGATGGAGAGCATTAGCATGGCGACCGCGAAGCAAGTCTCGGATGGTGTTCTGACCCTCCGGACTCAGGAGGAAAAGGATTGGTCTCTAAATATATATATAAATAAGGACACTTGGTCAAGGATACCTTTCCGACCCCATCTGGTCCTAAATATGGAGATGGCATTCGCTTCTACGGATGAATCGTTAACACGAAAGAAAAAGAAGTGCTCCCGGCAGTCATGGTAGTTCGACACGATTTCCTTTATGATCGTCATCCCCGGCTGAGGCCTCAACTGAACTATGGACGATTTCCCCCAGGGTTTAAGCATAGCGTCAAGATGATTGGCGTCGAGGGTCATACCTAATTTGTAGCACAAGAATCCCGACGATATGCGGCAGACCTCACGGGTTTATCTGACCAATCGATATCCTGAAATGGTTGAAAAGTCGCGCGAAGATTTCAGGAATATGAAACCACAAATGGCACTGCATCAGGTACGTCTCATGGTCCGTGAATTAACCCTTGGGCGGAGACTCGCCGAACTCTCCAACTTCCAGAAGACGAAAATTACTAACTCAGAAACTTGACAATAGCTCCGGATGGCAGCAAGCCCATTCGGGCAGCTCTTACTGGGACAACCCTCCACGGGATTGGCATGAAATAAAGGCAGGACCCACATACCAGGTCTGGGAGGTTTTACTTCTCCCCTTGCCGCCCAGTGTGCCTCAGCTTCCTCAGGATCAACCGAGTGAGCCGAGTAGTCCAGCTTTGGCCCAACATCGTTGTGTCGCGAGCTGGAACCATCGGGGACAGAACAGTCATGGCGAGACTTTGTAGAAGCCTTTCTTCTCGAAGACATAACTTACTTTTTTTATTACCAAAGGGAGGAAAGAGAGGAGAAAATCTTTTAATCCTTGATTTTTTTTGTGGAAATGTGAAAGTGAAGAATTTGAAAACCCACTCCACATATTTATAGAAAAAAGGATTCACTATTTCACCTCTAGACTTTCGTACGTCGGATTCCGCCTAATTTATCCAATATGCCTAAAACGCTCGCAAGAACATCACAATTCTAACGAGCTGGTGGGGGGCTAACTGTTGAGGTCAAAATTGGTTACGACGGAATCAACATCAGAAACCTACCCGGAAATGCGCTCTTTGTGAAAGAAGAGGTAATATCTCGAAAAGGGGAACGGGAAAATCAAATTCAAGTCTCGGCTAACCACGAAGAAATGGTCTGTATAGTGAGCCATCAAGAAGGGTTTGTCCTAGACCTTGGGTCGACGTATCCCGAGTGTCAAGACACCAAAATGACTGCATTACTCGATCATCCAACTCACCGAACGGAGAATTTGGCTGAGCAAGACGTCTAACTCGTCAAACTGACGAATCGAACCACAAAAACTGACCAACACGCCCGTCCGGTGAGTTGGATCGGTCCAACTCGCCGAACGGGTGAGTTGTTTAATGTAGGCCGACCAACTCACCGAACGAGCGAGTTAGGTAGCACAAGCAATCCAACTCGCCCATTTGGCGAGTTGGATCAATAAACCATTTTTCATCTCATCCTCGTAACTCCCTCCTTTGAAACTTGATCGAATTTATCTTTGTTTCGTCTTGATCGAGATTGACGTTGGAAATTTACGAAGGAATCGTTCCCTCGTATACGAAAGATCCTAACTCTCAGACGACATCGTCTCAGGAATGCTCTTTCGATTAAATCGCAAAAATTCTTAAGTCGAAGAGCATCCCGAGAAGGTCTAAAACTCGACTAAAGGCCCACTCGCAATTTTATCCAAAATCGAGCTCAATCTTTATGATAGTTTATCTTTTATTTTGCAGGAAGAGATAAATGTAAAGTTTGGAAGATAAATATCAAGATCGGAAGATAAATATCAAGTTTCCAAAGATAATCATGAAGATTCGGGGGAAAAAGGAATATTTCCGTGAAGCGATAAATTCGACCAAGGGCAGAAGAGGAAAGAGCAAACCGCCTCTGGAGGAGTATATAAGGAATTCGGGTTGAGGATGCAAGGGACACACGAAAATTCTTACTCCGAGCAAACATAGCAATTAGGCCAATTATGCATATTTCCATTTACTGTTATCGAGCTGCGACTCAACTAGGTTATTCAGGTCTTACGAGGTTAGAACTAGGAACTCGCCGATGACTCTTTCTGCTGAGGCTTTACCTGTTGTAACGCTCAAACCACATATTCGGAATAAGATCCTTTGTGTTCTCTTTCTGTCTTTACTAATTCATCGTTATATTGTTGTTCTCATTGTTTGGTTGGTTGACGTTTTCAGCTTAGCAGAAATCCGAGACCTCTGGGAAAGCTAGGTTTACATTTCGTTCATAAATCAACGGAAATCGACAGTGCGAATTTCGGTTCCCACATTAGAGTTTGTAGGAAAATCAATTTTTTAGCAAGTTAGGCTGGAATTTAGAACACTCTAGGGTGCTGGATTACTAGAGCAGGAAATATCTACCATATTTACACACGATTTGGGTTTGTTCTTTTGGATTTCGTATCCATGATTTTCGTTCCCGCATCGATCGATGCCCATGAGGCATCGTCGATCGATAGCCATGAGGACAAATCGATCAATGCCCATGCGGTGCCATCGATCGATGGTTGATAGTATATACATCGATTCTAATTCTTGGTTTGTTTATTCAATGCAGATGAACGAGAGGCACACCAAGGCAAGGTTCGAGACTAGCAGCTCCAGTGCTCCACAACAGGGTCCTCCATGCCGACACACTTGGCCAAAGGAGGAAGAGTGTGTGCTCAAGACGTTTGAGCACTTCCCTGACCCTGGGGCAGTTGTAGCATCGAGGGAATGCACCCATCGTCCTGTGCGTGAGGAGTGTGACGATTTTGACAGCCTCTACTATAACGCTTGGCAAAGCGTTTTCTATTGAGCCCACCAGGTTTGCCGACAAGCGCACCTTGAGCAAGCTGGGGCTCCTGACAGACTTCAAACAGATGGTGAGGGAGCTGGGATTGGGCAGTATGGCTACTAAGCCATAATCTCTTTACCCCGACCTGGCCCGACAGTGAATAGCCACAGCTCAGGTCCTCTACAAGAGCCCTTGGGCGAAGCTGGCGAACGAGGCTACGCTGACCTTTCTCATCAGAGGCATCAGGTACCGGATCACCATTCCGGAGCTCTTTGAGATCTATGGGTTCGACACTGGCACTCTCGCCTGCTCAGTTGCTCCTTTCCCCGGTCTGCCTACCTTTTGGGGACTCATTGCTACATGCCCTTTCGACTAGGGCTCTGCTACTTAGACAGACATCCGTCACCCCACCCTGTGCTACTTCATGAAGGTCCTTGCCAACACTCTGTTGTGTAAGATGGAACCCAACAAGGTTAGGGTTCAGGACCTCACACTGCTGTACTACTCTGTCAGAGAGTTGCTGGAACTTAATAACGAGGTATATCACCCACTATTGAGCGATTAGCCGGTGAGCTTGGGGGCTGTTTTTTCTGAGCACTTGGCGACCCTGAAGAAGAAACCCTTCAACAGTTCTGGCCCGAAGAAGGAGAAAATCGGGAGCTTCTTGACCCCTTTATTCATCTTTCTTGGCATAAGCTTTGAGGGAGCCTCAGTACAGAGGGACTTGCGCTTCATGGATGAGTGACACTTGGTGAAGACTGGATGGCTGAAGGAGGGACGCTATTGGTCATTCATGGATGACGAGGGGCCTAGGATGATAGCGCTTCCAGCGCCAGGGGTGACAGGTTTTGATGATGAATCAGATCGGCTCGCTTTTAGACCAGCTGAGCAGCACCTTCACACATCACCTCTCAGAGTGCACCGCAGAGGAGGCCTCCGACCGACCCATCCAGTCGCAGCAGCAGCAGCAGACGAGCCGGCACAGCCATCTGCACATATCCTAGCCTTCCCTCAGATTCCAGAGATCCCCATCCACGACCATGGTGAGTTCCAGAGAGTCGTGGTGGACGCACTTCGTGCTATAAGGGCTAGGGTGGAGATGATGTCTCGATGCCAGTGTTTCAGCCGTCCCAGGACCAGAGCGAGATCACCGCCAGGACCCGCACCACAACCTCAGCAGATTGACTTAGATACATCAGACGAGGAGTAGTCCCCATTGTTACTCCCTCATCTCTTATCTTATTCTCAAAATTATATTAGAATTTGTGTTGTTTTTTTGCATTGGATTTATACTTATTATTATTATTATGCTATTTGGAGCATTGATGTGTGCTTGAGTGTCTAACAGAGCTAACCCAAAGAGAGATGACCAGAATGGAGACTAGACACATGCACGATTGCAGTCTGATACGTCTAGCATCGGTCGACAACACTTAGTTGATGTCGATCGATAAGTGATCTAACAAAGACGTTTACTTGATAGTTCGAGTTCCCCATCGATTGATGGTTATGGTTTACCGTCAGTCGACACACACTTTTAACCATTGATCGACACTCTCATATAGAGAGAGGTATTGGATATTCTACCTATACTATTTACTTATGATTTATTTTTTTCTAACCAATCCAAGACGGATTACACTGGGGAAAGTATAATTTAAGTTTGGGGGAGGTTCGCTAATGCTAGTTAATTTTTTTAGTTTTAATTGCTATATATATATATATGTTTTTCAAAGAGTTTTATTGAGTCACGAAAAAGGATAATGATCAAGATTAATTGTTGACTAACCACACTTTAGCACCATTTTTAGAAGGTTGTTGCAGAGATTTCTAGAGATACCAAAGTGGATCATCCTGCCATTATATCACACTTGCTTGGAAAGTTTGAAGGAACCAAAGCTGATTTCCAACACTAATCCTGACATTATTTGCTTACTCTTGGGGCTTGGTATACACTAGAACATATTCCTTATGCAAGTCTGTAGGTACAAGTCATCGCACCTTTGGTTCCCTTCCTTCTCTTTCTCAGCATCTACCTAATAGCTTAAAAGATTGAGATGACTTCCCGAGATGCAGAGGGGTAGG
This sequence comes from Moricandia arvensis, assembly GCA_905132765.1. NCBI lineage: Eukaryota > Viridiplantae > Streptophyta > Magnoliopsida > Brassicales > Brassicaceae > Moricandia > Moricandia arvensis. The sequence goes on along the minus strand of CAJHQP010000577.1, from coordinate 143,640 downwards.
TAAATTACCTATGACCCCATTATTCTAATTCGGAGGAACAATCACACATCGTTGGAAGCGAGGGGTAGGTACATTACCGATGAACCCATTATTCGCCTACAACTTTTCCCTAGAAAAGCAAAAGAAAAAAAAGAAAAAGAAAAAAAAGAAGAAGAGGAAAATCAAAATTGAGATGGCAAGATGAACTGTATCAGCATCATTGTCCATTGAGTTTGAGATCTAGAAAGATTCAGAGAGAAAGAGGGGGGGAGAAAGGAATCAGAGAAGAGTTTGTACCTAGTTGTTCAGATACTTGCAGAGGTAAAGTCCATGTGTCCTTTGATCAATACTCCCAAGGTAAGGCCTACACTTTATTTTATGCAAAGAAATGAAATCCGTAGAGGTGTGAGTCAGACTAGTATTTGCTAAGTTGTTGGTAGAATGGATTTGGTTGCTATACGACGATATGATATATAAAGTTTCTCTTTGATCGACTTGATAGGACGTGGTTGCAACAAAGTAAGGTGATAATTATACTTAGACATTATGTGAGTCTCCGCTTTTCAAGCCTCTTTCACATGCTTAGTTTGCTTGAGGACAAGCAAAAGATTAAGTCTGGGGGAGTTGATATAGCCTATTTATTACAAGTTTTAGGCCATGTTCTTGGCTCTATTTAGGGTATATTACGTGTGTCTAGACTATATTTTGGAGTATTTACAGGTCTATGTACTCATTGGAAGCAATTGGAGCTTTTTGGCTATTTTGGAGCATTTAGGATGCTCAGCCAGAAACTCAGAGTCGGATCTTTTTTATTTATGAAGCATCAATCGACGTCAAGCATCGATCGACGTCACACCTCGTGCGTCGATCGACAGCCAAGTCGGCCAAAAGAATTATGAAGACCTAAGAAGTTACAAGTTTTACCCAGATGTTTAATCATTTACAAGACAAGTCTCTGGCCGAAATATAAGCTATTTATTAGGGTTTTCTATCTTAGTTTAGGGAGCCGCCAGATAATTAGTTCTAGGAGTTGGAATACCTTCCTAAATCTATTGGAGAGAGAGATCTGACCCTTATTACAGAGAAGATCTTGAACTCCTTATCTCTTTACTCAGTTTATTTAATGCAATTTATTCAGACTTTAATGATGTTCTTTATTGTTATGTCTGAGTAGTTTATTGTTAGATTTAGGGTTCTTCAATGGTAGTAATGTCTTGTTAATTTTATAGAATTGTTAGGGTAATCTCCTTGGTTCTTTGTTTAAGTTGATCTTAATGCTAAGTTGAACTTGATCACCTCAATCTTAGAAGTTAGGGTTCCATAGCGCAAGCGAGAGCCTGGTTATGACCCTGAACCTATCTTAAACAATCTAAATAAATGGTAACAAACGAGAGTTGAAATAGAAGTTTAGAGAACCCATCAAATCGCAAAACCAGTACTGCTTAGAAAGAGCATTGATCGATACCACTATATGGACATCGATCGATACTCAACTGAGATGCGCGAGAGTGATCTCCTAAACCCTGTAGTTTGAGTTTGAGAACGGTACTTAATTAAAACCCTAGCAATCTATTAATCTGCAATGCCTAATCTTACCTGAGAATTCACCCTAAGTCTAATCCCTTAATTTAACCTTCACAAACCAAATCAATCTAGGAATCACTTGCTTTCTATTATTATTATTATTATTATTTATCTAGCTTTAATTCGACAGAAATAAATCAATTGTGCAATCCGAGAGTCTCTGTGGATTCGATCCCTAAGTACTACACTAAACCTCTTATTTGAGAGAGTAAAAGTGGGAATATGGTTAATTTGAGAGTGATATAAAACCCCACATTTTCTCTAAGATTAGCATTTATTTGATGTGGTTGCAACATAGTAGAGGTAATAGAGATGAGTTAGAGATATTGTGGGTTCCCGCGTTTTCAAAACTCTTCCACATATGTACCCTTGTTTTGCTTAAGGACAAGCAAAATGATAAGTCTGGGAGAGTTGATAGGGTCTGATCTTTATCAATTTTAGGCCATGATATCAGACCTATTCAAAGTCTATCAAATGTTTCTGGAGTTGTATTAAAGTGTTTTCAGGTTCGGGTACGTTCTAGAGTACTTTGGTGATTCTAAAGCTGTTTGAGATGCAGAACTGCTCAGATGCATCAGAAGATTATCTACGTATTGAGAACTTTCCACAGTGATATTGAGCTCATATTTTGACACAAGATAGAGCTTTAAGTTAGCCCTATTTAAAGTCTATTAAATGTTTCTGGAGTTGTATTAAAGTGTTTTCAGGTTCGGGTACGTTCTAGAGTACTTTGGTGATTCTAAAGCTGTTTGAGATGCAGAACTGCTCAGATGCATCAGAAGATTATCTACGTATTGAGACCTTTCCACGGTGATATTGAGCTCATATTTTTACACAAGATAGAGCTTTAAGTTAGCTTTCCAATGCCACCGGTTTGAGGTCCATCTGACAGTTAGAGCTAAGGTTATGCCCAATTTACTGAAGAGTGGTCTATATGCCTCGCGAGAGGAAGCCATCGAGAAGATGAATGAGTGTCGATCGACGGCCCAGCCATGGTGTCGATCGACGGTGATCCCAGGATACAGGCCCAACTTTTTTATGGCCGACTTAAGCCCATAAACCACCACAATTTACCAGAATACCCCTGGACGAGTTTAGACCTAATTTATATAGTTTTCTAAGCCATTGTTGACGGCTAATTTTTATTCTACTGATTGTTTTAAGTTTAGGAGAGAAGATCAATACTCATTATTCAGAGATTGATTGGAACTCCTTTGGTTTTATAGTAATTTCTATATCTAGTATTTATTCAGACCATGATTTGTGTTATTGCTTCCATGTCTGAGTAATCATCTTGTTAGGTTTAGGGATTTCATGTTCTCAATGTCAAACTGATAGTCATAGGATTGCTAGGTTATCTACAGATCTCTATACCAGGTTGGTTTGTAATACTAGGATCTAGAGTAGTGGAATAGCACGAGTGTGACTGATTACTTGAACCTAGAATCATAGAACAATTGAGAGGCACGAAAGTGCAATTAACTAACGGAACCCGAGCCTTGAGTGGATTAGATATCTAGGCGCATACGAGAGATGGTCTTGGATCTAGTTGAAAATTATCGATATGTATGTTAATGCTTGTCTGAGGTAGCATCGATCGATACCCAAGCATTGGTATCGATCGACGCTTGATCCTTGTTTCCATGCAAGAGCTGGAACACAAAATTTAGGCATCTGATTAGTAATTGCATGCGAGAGCTTGATTAATTGCTTATTGAGTTTGAGTTCTAGAATTTTATCTATAAAACCCATAGCATCATTGATTTGTGTTTTGAATATATTGATTGATAAATTTATAGACCTAGCTATTTCACCTTGTTGTTATCAAACCAACCACCTACTTACTTGTCTACTATTACTTCTTTAATACATTGTCTACCTAGCTTAATCTAAACATCTATAGTCTATTGTGTGCCCACTTTCTCTGTGGATTCGATCCCTAAGTATTACAATTGAACCTCTTATTTGAGAGAGTAGAAGTAGCTTATAGGGTTAATTTGAAGTGCATAATAAATGCTACATCACTTGGGTTTTGATTTTTAGGACTGTCCATTTATAGATGGAAAGCTTATCGTTTGTAATGTATATGCCTATGGTTCCTAACCATGTTTGTCGCAACCGTATTCAGGTTGTGTTGGATCGTTCTCACTAGCAAAGTCGAATTCGACAATGTCATCTTCCTGTGAATATAGCAGATTTGTGATGTTGGGATGTTCTATGTAATTTGAAGTATCTTTTGTATTTTGTTAGGCTTAACATAAAACACTCATAATCTTTTTTTTTAATATAACTAGGGTCGGTCCACGCTACGCACAAAATATGTTTTATGTGTGATGTATGTAGCTATGGAATTGTATATTATTTTTCGTGTGTTCAATAAGCTTTAGCAAGAGAAATGTATTATAATATTTAAGAGTTTAAGAATGTTGGTGCATGGAGGGATTATGTATGTTAATTAAGAATGACTATGTATTATTTTGATGTTTGTGTCTATATTAGTAGGTTGCAGGGTATAACATATTATATTGGGTGGATGAGGTGTAGATGGTGTTTTGTAGTTATTTTGTGACAATTCTGATCCATGATTGGTTGGTTAATTATTTTTTCTATATTTTAGAAATTATTTATATTATAAATTCACACTTAATTGTATAGTTATAAAATTCCATTTCAAATCTTTCAATTTTTTAATGTTGTTGCCTAGTTGTATTGAAGATACATTCAATGCATAACTAATTTAGGACTTTTGTAGCTTAGTAACATTTGTTTACTATTACTATTGTGTAAACAGTTTGGTTTTATTAATTATTTTCAATTAGTTTCTTAACTTTTACAGTTTTAATTTATATTTTGTTGTTTTTGTAAATTAATAATATTATTATTAATATTTTTTGTTCAGTTTAGCTGATTTTTATATTTTGAATAAGGTCATAATTTATGGAACCAAAAAATAACTAACTAACAATACATATTATGAAGCTAGATATTTTAATACTTTCTTTAATTTATTTTAAGGTTTTAATAATCATTTTAAATTTAGCTGGGTTCTTTGAAAATATAATGTCACGATAATATTCTAATTCTTTTACTTAAAAGATTAACTATTATGAATTATATAAATAACTTATGTGTAATTCAAAGTCAAACTGTCTTATTTAAACATATTTTGAAACGAACGTTTATATAATTCTGATCAATACTTTTAGTGTTTATAGTATGTTTTGCATATTTATGTGTATTTTATGTTTTAATCTGATTTTTCTTGCAGACATTGCAATGTTTTAGGAGTGCATTACACTATAAGGCACATTATGTATTTTCTTTACACAAAAAGACATATTGTACTGGAAGACCACTTTCTATGTGGTTTGCAACTTTTTGAGACAAAAATATCATTTGTAGAAAATTAGAAATAAATAAATTAGTGAAGTAAGAAAAAGAAAGTACAAAAATTTTTAAACTTTATATGAATAAAAACGTTGTTGTTTGGTAAAGAATCAAGACATTATCGCATGAAAAATGTAATATTATAAAAGGTGTATACTTTATTTTTCTTTTTAATTAAAAAAATATATTAAATTATATTTTTAATTTCCCTAACTATTATATTTGTCATTATGCTACGTTATACTTTATAAAATAAATATATAAATATATAAAAGAAATCATCATTTTTTCTTTACATTTTGATGTCCATATGTATATATATATATATATATATATATATATTTTAAAACTTGAAAAATTTGTATATTGTATTTTTGATATTTATGGACATAGCTTGTGGATATATTTTTGTGGATGACTTCTTAGTATATGTGGATATGTGTTTTGTGGATACCGTTTGGAGTTTGCGTACATATATTGTGTGTAATTTACCTTGGTATACTGACTTTTGTAGATAACCTTCAATCGACATTATTTGATGATGATTTCATACTGTATATTTTTCTCTCAAAATCATATGTAAATGTATGCCTTTAATATTTGCATGTTTTAAAGACAAAATTATCAATCATATAAAATATTGTGGATGAAGTATGGTGGACAAAATATCAAACCTACAAAGTTTCGTAGACAAAGTGTATGAACATAAGTTGTGGATATCTTAAAGATGGATGTTAGTATATATCTCTACGGTAAACACTTAAATGTGGACATAAGCAGGTATGTAGACAGTTGAGCTTGATATCAAAATTGTTATATAGAATAAACAATGTTTAAAAACTCTAAAACGGGAAATATGGACACGAGAACTGAGTGTCATGGACAGAAAAATGTGGATAATGTTTTTATTAATTAAATTCAGTTAAAGAAATAAATAAACAAAATCTGAAAATGTTAACGTTGATGACTTATGTTTTGTTATTTTAATGAATTTTAGTATTTTTGGCTCCTTTAGATCATTTTAGGATGCATTTGTGAAAAAAATAGATGTATATATTTGTTCGTTTGCATTTACAGGGTCAAGCATGAATAAATTAGAAGTTTGGAATTAAATTAAAAAAAACTGTTCTTCACATTTAAGTAAGAATCATGGGGTGAAAATGTAAATAATCAAAATGTGGAGGACCACAATTGCAAAAATAGCAAACTTCACCATTGTTGTTGTCAAGCGTTTGGATCAATGGAATTAATCCTAGATTGGTTCATGAATAAAATACAACAAACCTAAAGATTAAAGGTATCACTTTAGCAACTTAATCCTAGTCTATGACTCAACAAGACATAATTGGAGAAAAAACTCTTTGAACATCTTCACCCATAGAAGCAGCATAGTTGATACTCCTAAAAGTGCTCTCCCAAAGTAATCAACAAACCTTCACCAAATGAACTTAAATACAAGCTTGTTAAAGTGTTTGGTGGAGATCTGAATCTGATGGTCATTGAACTTTCAAAGCTGGTGAAATTAATGGAGGGAATGAGACAAACATAATTTTCTGGGTTGAGAAAAAAGTCATAAATGGTGGAAGTTTGAATGGCATGAAAAAAAAGAAAAAAAATGGATTGTGGACATATCGAACTTGGTGAACAAGTTGAAATGACGGATCCATAACTTGACTGGAAATTGTTGGTAATTATATTCTCAATCTCATCGATGTTAGAATGAGATAAATGGTAAAGTGAAATTAGATCAATGTGAGATATTCTCTGTTTCAATTATATCTTTTAAATTTTGTGAAGCTTTTATTGTCGAGGGACGAAATTAAACATTAAAACAGAAAAAACAAATAAATTAAAACACAGATAATTGTACAATATAATTGAAGGATAAAATAGACAAATCAACTGTAGAAAGTGTGTCACATGTGCGTTGTGTCCTAAACTGTAATTGAGAAGACAAAATGTGTCTCTCCATGTAAATTTCTCATGTTTTAGTTCTTAGAACCGGTGGTTTAGTGGGGAGATTTGATTAGTTTGTCCAAAATAACTTTACAGTACCTATGTAATTGTCTTTGTCTCGAGGCATGATTCGTGTTGAGTCAGATTTAAATATATAACTCTTAGAAAACCATGTACAGTGTTCCAAGTCAATAAATGTGTTGGTGGGAACACATGCGCCTGCAAGCAATTGGAGATGTGGTTACAAAAACCTGTTAGTATTTAAATGTATGGCTAACTTGGTTCGTATTTGCACCTGGGTTGTGTGTTGGATAATTCTAAACTTGTGGAATCTTTGTAAGTGCGGATGAGGCGAAAAAAATAAGTGCAAAAGTAAAAACACATCAAATTTGTTAATGAGGTTCGTTTCCTTTATTTCCAGAACCTAATCCAAATTTCATTAACTATTAGAACAACAAACCAACCTACAATTTTTATATGGTACAACACAACCACTAGTGTCTACCACTCTTTTCTAGATAACATATATAGATTAGGAATCAGGCACGCATGCATAGATCACCATCTGGCGCACCAAAGTTCACTGTCTTCTATAGCTGCAATCTTCATAGACCATCAAAATGAAACCTCATGTGCTAACTCCCATTGAGTCTAGGCTTCAATCTTCCATGTATCTGGAAGTACTTCACTAGGTACTTCAGCACCCGACGCACACCAGTGACACAAAACGCTTGATCACCCAAGCATACACACAACTCACCACGAGCTACACACAACAGCTAACTCCACCATACAAATCATCAGCACCAACGCCACCAAACTAAGTCCACATCGGACTCCATCAGACAATGCTTCAGAATGTACTTCGACACCAAGCAGTAACACACACGAAGTAAACCTCTCTCTCTTCTTTATTATTTGAGGCATGATCTCTTCTTAGGCACATCGTCCTTAATATATAAGAACAAAACTTTTTCTCCACGTCCTCAACTTTCTCTCCAAGTCTTTCAAATACACTTAAGGAAACTTTCCATTTCTCTAATGAAAAACTTCATCTTCAAGCAAACCCTCTTTTGCTTTATGAAAAACGTCCATTTATCTTCAATCATATATCATCTTTCCTTTTCCAAGCTCAGCAAGCCCACGCTAATCACAAAACATGAACTCCCATTCAGCTTCATCTTCATGACACACGTTCATACTACCTCCTGTAGCTCTTCACAAACTGATAAAGAACATCTCAGCAAAATGCATCTTCAGTCTCCCCATTTTTAAATATGCATGTGCACTCATCATAGCTAACTTGAAAACCACGTCTTCAATCTCCCCCTATGAGTCACATCATGGTCAAACACAACTCGAATATCACCATCGTCCAAACCAAGGAAGAAAACCCATCACACCATCTTCATTGATCTTCAATCAAAATCTATCCTACTTCATGAACAAGATTCCGTCCTCATCCTCCATTATCTCTGTAGCATCCTCTATTCTAGATAGGATCATCGGGATGGACCATGGGACGAAAGAACGTGCGAGCCTATCGTAAGACACAAAGGCAAGCGTTCCATAGTTTGGATAATGGGTTAAGACCGAGTAATCATCGTTACTTAGCCAAGAAAACAAAGGAAAAGAGGAGAAAGGAGCTGGACCAAGTTAAGGAAAGAGTGAGACGAGCTTGATCATGCTTGGGTGAGCTGGATGGAGCTTGGGCGAGTTGGATGGAGCTTGGGCGAGTTGGACGGAGTTCAGGCCGAGTTCAGTAAACTAAGGTAGCTCGATCAGCTAGTAGACCTAGCCCAGTTAGCTGGACCAAATGTGGGGGAGCTCAACTCAGCTGGGAAGAGTGTGCCGCAATTGGGCCGGTTGGACATGTCGGCGTAGTTATGGGTCCGATGGTCGAGCATATTCAGATAAGTGAACCTTGGCTCGCTCATCACTTGATCAGGTGCGAAAGAGACAAGCTTTAGCATGTGTGATAAGCATGCTAAGATGTTGGAGATGGTTTGGCCGTAGAGGCGTGTATGGTAACCGCCCAAGAAGTTACCAAAATTAAACTCTTTCGCCCCGTAACCGTTTCTGGTCGAGTTCCTATAAAAATCATATCTTGGTGTCAATTTTAAAGACGAAATTTCCCTAAGGAAAATACTGAGAGTCGATCAGAACCAAATGCATCCAATAGAGAGAAACTTAAGCGATCCGAAGAAGACTTGATCGGATGATCAAGTTTAGAAGATGATCCGAATGTGATTGACTGAAAATCGATTTGAACATGGTGGATCTAAGGGATAAAGAGAAGTGTGATGCGATTGGAACACCGAAGCGCACGCCTAAGGTGAGTGGATGAACCGGATAAGCCTTCACCGTGACCATTAGGTTAATCCAAACGTGTTAATGGACGATCGGCCCAAACGGTTACATCCTTATCTCCTCACTTGATCGTTTTATTCTTTCTTCTGCATAAACGACCGAGTATCTCGGTCTTAGGACCGGGTAATGGACCTTTGCTGTAAGCATGTCTGATCATGCAATTCGATGTTTAAGTGTTGGATCCGATAGATCATGGATCATAGCTGATTGGCTTGATCAGGTTATGGCCAATCCGGATGGTTCAGTAAAAAAAGACGGTTTGATCTAGATATGGGAACTGAATTTGAACGATTTGGCTAAGTGACTGGATAATTCGGATATTACTAAGGGGATTTTGGGATGAACTTAGAAAGAAACTGATTTAATGTTGTAAGCATTAGAAACTGACTGTTAAGCTATCAGATATATGCTTATATTTTTGTTGGTTTCAGGACAAGATGGTGATCGTGGAAAGGACTTGGCTTAGCCATGAAGACTCGAGGCCGCAGATGGATGGGTGGCTTGATAAACTAGTTTAGGATCGTTGTACATTGTAATAGCTTATATGGAATACACTCATTGTAAACGAATCCTTTGTCACATAAATACAAAAATCAGTTTCTCATGTCGCGTATTGACTCTAGTACACTCGTACATAGACTATAATTAATGAATCATAAAATTGGTCGAACTGAATGTTTAAAGAATAAGGCCTTAAAACATGTCTGGTCGGCCTGGATAATCCATGGTCAGACTTAAGGAACCTCACTGGTCTAAGTGTCCAGGTTAGAGCGCTTTAAGTTGGTACCAGAGCATGCTTGATTCTAGGATAGTTGGGTTATGGGAAACGACTCATTCGGCTTGGGTCTCACGGTAATGTTTGCTTAGCTAGGATGTGTTACATATGGTGCGGTGATTTGTTAACATGTTTTATCCTGAGGATGGATAAAGCAAAACTTAATAGGGAAGGAAATCTAACGGAGTGGCTGAATCAAGTCAAACAGCGGATAATGGAGTAGATCCATTGAACCCAACACCAATCGGACCTGAGATTGGACATAATGCTTGGGAACTGCTTTTGGTTCATACCCACCTTGTTGAGACTGGGACTTGGGGGGGGGGGAGGATCTTATTAACCGCGACCAGGAGCAGCAGGAAGAGGAAGCCGCTGAGTCCTCTAATGCTGTACATCAGTCGGCTCCGACTGGTGGTGTGGTCGATAGAGCCACGAGACATAGGCATCAGGCCGCAAAACCATCCATGAGGGACGTCTAAAAGCACTGACGTCTGTGGCGACTAAGATAACTACACCAACCCAGGCATTCACACCATTAGTGAACTCGTATGTGGGGCAGTCGACTGCTATCCCTACAGCTATTCCTTTTGTCGAGGAAGAATGAGTCGAAGCAACAGCTGAGGTGGTAATCAAACAGTTCAAAGGTAGTAATTATCCAATTGAGGTAGATGAGTGGAGAATTTGGTCTATCCGGAACTTCAAATCCACTCGTTGTCCGGATGACTACAAGAAGGACATTGCGGTCCACTTCCTGGAAGGGGATGCTCAAAACTGGTGGATTGCTGTAGACAATTGTATGGGTGGACGTATTGAAAGGATTGAAGACTTTGAATACGAGTTCAACAAGAAGTACTTTCCAGCCGAAGCATGGGATCGGCTGGAAGCGAAATTCCTGTAACTCACCTAAGGTCGCAGATCCGTGCGTGAGTATGAGGAAGAATTCAACCGTCTCAGGCAACATGTTGGGAAAAGGCTTGAGGATGAGAAGGTGCTAGTACGTCGGTTCTTTCGTGGCTAAGGGTGAGGCATCGTACCCACTGTTCTGTCATGACCTTCTGTACAACAGGTTGAGAAAGTTTCTTTCCTGGAATCAACCCTTGCCGAGGAAAACCGGGTGAAGTCTCACACCCATCAACCTTTAGGTAGTAAGTCGACTGACCAAAACAGGAAGCGTGATCAGGTCGATGAAGGATGCCAATGTTCGGGAAGTCAACCTGAGTGTACCCAGTGCGTTAGGAGGCACTGGGGTGAGTGTTGGAAAGCAATGGGCGCTTGCACAAGATTTGGTAGCAAGGACCATGCGATCCAAAACTGTCCAAAAATGGACCAGGGGCAATGAAAAGTGACAACTGATGATGATAGATCTTGCTTTCATTGCGGAAAGATTGAACACGATAAGATTGATCGAACTGAATGTTTAAAGAATAAGGCCTTAAAACTTGACCAGTCGGTTTTGATCAAAAAAAAAAAAAAAAAACTTGACCAGTCGGCCTGAATAATCCATGGTCGGACTTAAGGAACCTCACTGGTCTAAGTGTCCGGGTTAGGGCGGTTTAATCTCACCAGTAACTTAGGTGACTCGCTCTGATACCAATTGTAAGTGCATATGAGGTGGTGAAAAATAGAGCAGAAAGTAAACGACACACCAAATTTCTTAACGAGGTTCATTTCCTACATCTCCGGGACCTAGTCTAGATCTCATTGATCATTAGAACAAGAAAGCAACCTACAAATTCTATACGGTTTAACACAACAACTAGTGTCTACCACTCTTTCCTAGATAACCTATGTAGATTAGGAGTCAAGCACGCTTCCACAAATCACCATCTAGCGCACCAGAGCTCACTGTCTTCTCCAGCTGCAATCTTCATAGACAATCATAATGAAATCTCATATGCTAAACTCCTCCTGAATCTAGTCTTCAATTTTCCATATCTCTGGAAGTACGTCAGCACCCAACACACACCAGTGACACAAAACGCTTGATCACCCAAGTATACACACAGCTCACCACGAGCTACACACAATGGCTAACTCCACGATACAAAGCCTCCACACCAACGCCACCAAACTAAGTCCACATCGGACTCCATCAGACAATGCTTCAGAATGTACTTCGACACCAAGCAGTAACACACACCAAGGAAAACTCTCTCTCTTCTTTATTATTTGAGGTCTGCTGTCTTCACAGGCACGCGCACCTTAATATATAAGACCAGAACTTGTTCTCCATGTTTTCAACTTTCTATAATACACTTAAGGCAACTTTTCATTTCTTTAATGGAAAACATTATCTTCAAGCAAACTCCCTTTTGCTTTATGGAAAACGTCCATTTATCTTCAATCATATATTAACTTTTCTTTTCCAAGCTCAGCCAGCCCAAGCTCATCACAAAACACGAACCCCCATTCAGCTCCATCTTCATGGCACACGGTTGTACTACCTCTTGTAGCACTTCACAAACTGATACAGAACATCTCAGCAAACTGCATCTTCAAACTTAACATATTAATAAGTGTTAAATGTGTTAAGAAAAATAGAAAAAGGAAATATAGAATAAGAAAATGAAGTTTTTGTTATGAACCAATGTGGATTGTCATAACCATCTATGGACCATGGTCGATGGGTCCATGGTCGGCCCGTCCATTACCGGCCCTAACATAATCCTATGTGATAAAGGTTTACTAAACCTAGCCCAAATAGGTTTAGGGTTGGCCGAACAGGAAAACCTGTTGCTTGTTGGTTTTGGAGATTTTTCTTTTCTTAGGAATTGTACTTTTTCCTTTTCTTGGTCGGTTTGTATTTCCTATATAAAGGAACCCCCATATGCTTATGAATAACAAGTCATTCAAGAATTCATCTCTCTTTCTCTCTTTGATTTACAACACGTTATCAGCACGATCCTGCTCCCATAAACCCTAAGCTAAAAGCCATCAATAAACCCGAATCTCCTTGATCCGATAAACCCTAGGCGACCAATACTTTCCTTTTCTCAACTCGATAGAAGATGAGACCAATCTCAGTTCATCCACAAAGAACAAACTTAATTCATCCGTGGATCAGCTCATCCGTGCAATCCCCTCTCTCGGTGGTCCGATTCAAACCCGATAAAGAAGAAAGGTAACTCGATAAACCCTAGTTTTCTCAAAACCCTAATCGAATAAACCTATGATCAAACTATGAACTAAAAATGATTTTAAGAACTTAGAAAGATTGCTAAGTTTCTGGATAGATTGTTTGATATTCATGTTTGATTGTTTGATCAAAACCTAATCGAAAATACTAATGTGCAAATCAAAACCCTAAAAGACTTTGTTTGTTTTGATTGATTGTTTTGAGAAGGTTGATTGATTATTATCCTTGGCCGATTTAGAATTGCTATCTAGGTTGATCTTAACCTAAAACCCTAAATCGATTGAAACCCTTGAAGTACATGCTTGCTCCTTGTTGTTTGATTCGACAGTCTTGAGGTTCTAAACCAAATTGTTAGGTTGATTAGATTGATTGTTTTTCAATTCATGTCTTAACCCTAGACGATTTCTAGGTTGATTAGGGAATTATCCCTAATGCAAAACCCTAGCCCTAATCCTACTAGGACAATCCCTAAATCCTAAAACCCTAATCATTGATTGTTCTTGTTTGTGAGTTAGGTTGTTATATTGATTGATATAACCTAACTTGGTCGAAAATGAAACCTTAGTTTGGTTCAACCTATATCGATTGACCTTAAGAATGAATCCGACCATCTTGTTTAGGATCCGACCATCTTGTTTAGGATCCGACCATATAGACTAAGATTGTGATCCATTGCATAATCCAATTGATTGTTATTGTTAATATTCTTGAACATATAGATCACACCTGATAGGATTGTTGCATCATTCCACTTGGCCGTGTGGCCTGCTTGATTTAGTCTTGGTCGAATGTTTTGTTTGTTATGGTCGATAGGCTTGATTGCCATATGTTTGGTTTTGGTTGAAACCTAAGATTGATTGGTATATGATTTTAGATGTTCAAACTCAACAATCTATACTATGCAGCCCTAAATCTCTCTGGAGATAATTACCTACAATGGGCATTGGATACTAAGATTATCCTAAAGTCAAAAGGACTTGGTGAATGTATCACAGAAGACAATAGTAATAGTGAGAAAGATCGATACATGGCAATACTCATTATTCGCCATCATCTTGCTGAGAGTCTCAAGGATCAATATCTAGCCATTTAGAATCCTCTGGACATTTGGAATGAATTAAAAATGAGATATGATCACCAAAGAACGGTGCTATTGCCAAAGGCATTGTTTGATTGGAGGAATCAGAGGATCTAAGATTATAAGTCTATGGATGAGTATAACTCAGCCCTATTCAAGATCGTTTCTCTATTGAAACTGTGTGGTGAGGTCATAACGGATAATGACATGTTGGAAAAGACATTCTCCACCTTCCACACAAGCAATGTCTTGTTACAACAACAATATAGAGAAAAGGGCTTTAAGACCTATGCTGATCTGATATAAAGCAACCATGTCCAAAACAGACCACACGGCCACAACCGTGGTGGATGGAATGGTCGTGGTCGAGAGCATCAAAATTTATATGGTCGAGGCAGTTACTCGAACCGTGGCCGAGGGAACCACTATAACCGTGGTCGTGGTCCCAGTTTCGGCCATGGTCGAGGAAGAGGTGGTCGTGGTACATCTTTTAAACCACCACACTCGAACAAATCTGCTTGTCATTGATGTGGTATGGGAAATCATTGGGAAAATAATTGTAGAACTCCCATACACCTTGTTGACCTCTACCAAGAGAGTATCAAAGGGAAGAATCTAGAAGCCCATTTGGTCCAAGATGATAATGGTGATTTTGATCATGATCAAGATGATCTCATAGAATATGAAACTTCTGATTGCCTTAAAGAGTCTAGTTGATTTCGGCATCAAACCTTGTTGTGTTTTTCAATTTACTGTATGTTTCTTTGACCTTGTGTTTCTTTGCAATATTACTTGATTGTCTTGGTTTTGAATAAGATGCATGATTTCTCATTTGATAGAATGAAAGATGATACGAGCATACTGACTGTGGACATTGGGTCAAGCCATAAAATTCTAAAAGACAAAAGATACTTCATAGACTTGACCTTACAAAATGCCAATATAAGTACCATTGCGGGTATAGCCAGCCTTATTGAGGGCCATGGCCAGGCAAGTGTCTTATTGCCTAATGGCACACATTTAGAGATAGAAAATGCTCTATACTCGCCCAGCTCTAAAAGGAGCCTATTGAGTTTTAAAGACATAAGGCTAAATGGTTACCATATTGAAACAATGGGCAAAGGAAACAAAGAGTTCCTTCAGATTGTAGATCACGCCCAAGACCACAAGAAAGTGGTCGAGACTATACATACATTCTCTAATGGTCTATACTATGCTATGACCAGTATGATTGAGGCTAATGCCATAGTGAACAAAAGGTTCACTGATGATTTCACTTTATGGCACGACAGGCTTAGCCATCCTGGTTCAAAGATGATGTGAAAACTTATAATGAATACTAAAGGGCACATCTTGAAAGAAAGACGATTTATCCCAAAGAATCTCACGTGTGTAGCATGTACACAAGGGAAACTCATTGTTACGCCATCACCAGTCAAAGTGAATAAGGAAACCATTAACTTTCTGGAAAGGATACAAGGAGATATATGTCGACCAATACACCCACCTTTTGGGACATTTCGATATTTCATGGTCTTGATTGATGCATCGAACAGATGGTCCCATATATGCTTATTGTCCACCCAAGATATGGCATTTGCAAGATTGCTTGCACAAATCATAAGATTAAAGGCTCACTTTCCAGACTTTCCTTTAAAGACTATATGTCTAGATAATGCTGGTGAAATCACTTCCCAAGATTTTAATGATTATTGTATGTCTATTGGGGTAAGTGTGAAAAATAATGTGGCACATGTCCATACTCAAAATGGCTTGGCCGAATCATTCATTAAAAAAATTCAATTGATTGCTCGACCATTACTCATGAAGTCGAAACTCCCAGTATCTGCTTGGGGACATTCATTTTTACATGCAACCGAGTTAATTCACATCAGACCATCTAGTGAGCATAGATATTCACCATCCCAATTGATTACTAGTCAAGCGCCAGACTTGTCCCATCTCAAAACATTTGGATGTGCAGTATATGTACCAATTGCTCCACCACAGAGAACTAAGATGGGACCTCAAAGGAGGATGGGAATAGATGTTGGATATGATTCTCCCTCTATAATCAAATACCTTGAGCCAACCACTGGTGATTTATTTAAGGCCAGGTTCGCAGACTCTCATTTTGATGAGTCAAACTATCCAACATTAGGGGGAGATAATAAGCTGTAAAAGAGATTGAATGGAATCGACCATCAGTGTCTTTGCAAGATCCTCGAACTAAAGAATGTGACATAGTAGTACAAGAGATTATACATTTGCAAGTGCTAGCTAACCAGTTGCCATATTGATTTGCTGACCCAAAGAAAGTGACTAAGTCACATGTACCAGCTTGTAATGCACCTATAAGAGTTGATGTCCAAGAGAGATAAATTCAAGTTGCTACAGAGTCTAACACACGCCTAAAATGTGGTAGACCAATAGGTTCCAAAAGATAAGGTTCCTCGGAAAGTTAAGAAAGATGCAGAAAATAAAACCGAGGCAATTGACATGGTCGACCCAACCATAGTCAAACCAACCGTGGTCGGACCAACCGTGGTCGGACCAACCACAGTCGAACAGTCCATGGTCGAACCGACCATGGCAAAACCTATACCATACCAAGTCGATCCGAATGTGCCAAATAAGGATGTTTGGGACGTCAAACTTCCAGGTACTGAGGATATTGATAACAATGAGATCTCAATCAATTATCTTATGTCTGGAACAAAATGGAACAGAAAATATGTCGACATAGATGATATAAGGTAGCACTTGAACTTATGGATTTGAATGAGAATCATGAACCCACGTCTATATTAGACTACACTCGTAGATCATATTGGCTTAAGTGGAAAGAAGCCATAAACGTGGAGTTAAACTCTTTAAAGAAGAGAAATGTGTTTGGTCCGATTATAAGGACACCATATGATGTTCAACCAGTTGGAACATAAGTGGGTCTTTGTGAAGAAAAGAAATGAACATGGAGAAGTCGTGAGATATAAGGCAAGGCTTGTTGCACAAGGATTCTCACAGAGACGAGGAATAGATTATGAGGAAACATATTCCCTTTGGTGGATGCTACTACATTTCGATTTCTAATCAGTCTGGCTATAAGAGAGAAATTGGATTTGCACTTGATGGATGTAGTAACAGCATACTTATATGGTCCACTGGATAATGAGATATACATGAGAATGCCAGAAGGTATTAAGCTCAAAGATAAGAAAAGTTCTCGAGAACAACATTGCATTAAACTGAACAAATCCCTTTATGGATTGAGACAAAGTGGCCGAATGTGGTACAATAGAATGAGTGAATACTTAGTGAAAGAAGGATATAAGAATGATCTGATCCGTCCATGCACATTCATAAGGAAGTTTGAAAACAGAGGATTTGGGGTTATAGCACTGTATGTTGATGATTTGAATATCATAGGAACCTCTGGAGAGATTTCCCAAACAGTTGAATATCTCAAGAACGAATTCGAAATGAAAGACCTAGGTAAAACAATGTTTTGTTTGGGATTACAACTTGTGTACATAAACAATGGAATCCGTGTGCATAAAATGGCATATACCGAAAAGGTACTCAACCGATTTAACATGGACCAATGCCACCCATTTCATCATCCATGGTCGTCCGGTCCCTTAGTCCGCATACCGACCCATATGTTCCAAAGAAGGATAATGAAGAAATATTTGGTCCAGAAGTGCCATACCTAAGTGTCATAGGAGCCTTGATTTATCTGGCTAGCCACACTCGACCAGATATATGTTTTGTAGTAAACTTATTGTCGAGATTCAGTTCATGTCCGACCCAAAGGCACTGGAATGGGATTAAACATTTACTTCGTTACCTACAAGGAACAAAAGATCTTAGATTATTTTATAATATCCAATCACCAGAAGGTTTAGTTGGTTTTGCTGATGCAGGTTACTTATCAGATCCACACCATGCACGATCTCAGACAGGTTATGTGTTTACAATTGCTGGAACAACCATATCTTGGAGAACCACGAAGCAGACCATAGCAGCTACATCATCCAACCATGCCAAGATCTTAGCTATTCATGAAGCAAGCAAAGAATGTGTTTGGTTGAGATCCATGACCCAACACATCCGATCAGATTGTGGGATGGTCGATGGAAAGGAAGAACCGACCATCATATATGAAGACAATGCAGCATGCATAGCTCAGCTCAAAAATGGATATATCAAAGGAGATAGGACGAAGCACATATTGCCAAAGTTTTTCTTCACACACGAGTTGCAGAAAGCAGAAGATGTCCAAGTGGTTCAAGTCCGATCCAGTGACAATTCAGCCGACCTCTTCACCAAATCACTGCCAACCTCGACCTTGAAGAAGCTTATACATCAGATTGGAATGAGAAGATTGAAAGATCTTCATTGAGGTACGAAATAGGAGGAGTAATACACGTTGTACTCTTTTTCCTTAACCATGTTTTATCCCATTGGGTTTTTTCTGGTCAAAGGTTTTAATGAGGCAACACCTAAGGTGTATTACACGGTTATGACATCCAAGGGGGAGTGTTATGAACCAATGTGGATTGTCATAACCATCTATATGGACCATGGTCGATGGGTCCATGGTCGATGGGTCCATGGTCGGCCCGTCCATTACCGGCCTAAACATAAACCTATGTGATAGAGGTTTACTAAACCTAGCCCGAATAGGTTTAGGGTTGGCCGAATAGGAAAACCTATTGCTTGTTGGTTTTAGAGATTTTTCTTTTCTTAGGAATTGTACTTTTTCCTTTTCTTGGTCGGTTTGTATTTCATATGTAAAGGAACCCCCTTATGCTTACGAATAACAAGTCATTCACGAATTCATCTCTCCTTCTCTCTTTGTTTTACAACATTTTTCTTTAAATGTTAGGTTTGTGTTTTCATATCCTACATGTTAATGAAATAGTCTTTCAGTATAAATATAGGTCATATGGAGAGGTGTTCCATAAGATCTAAGAGAGTAGATCATAAAAGATCTAAGAGAGTAGATCATAAAAGATCTAAGAGAAACATTGAGAGCTTTAGTTTTGAGAAGTTTCTAAAGCAGTAGGAAAGGATGTTTTAATAATTCTTTGTGTTTCTAGAGATCTGTATTGGTATTGAAGCCTCAGGCTGGAGACTCGATCTAAGCTTAAGTTGAAGCTTTGATCCTGGTAGCAAACCGCATCGAAAGACATCTGGAACGCCATCAAGTCATGAAAACTTGGAGCTGATCATGTACGGGAGGCGAGCCTTAAGACATTGATGACGAAGTTCGACAGGTTGAAGATGGATGATAGTGATACCGTTGATGACTTTGAAGGAAAGATATCGGGGTTATCATATAAGGTAGGCTCGATGGGAGAAAACATAGAAGAGTCCAAGAAGGTCAGGTTTTGTTGATGGTTCTGTGTTTATATTGTTGGAAAGTGTGTTGTTACTTTTTTGTGCAAGAATGGAGAGAAGAAGGCACGCAAAGATGTTGGGGTCAAAATCGGTTACAACAAAATCAATAACTGAAACTTCCCGTAAAATGTTTCTCTTTTAAAAGAAAGAGATAATATTTGAGAGCGGGGAATTGAAATTTAGTTTCGTATGAATACTGAAAAGGATTCATAAAATAAGTCCTCGTGAAAGGTTACTCTAGGCCTCGGACAAAAGGATCCCGAGCATTGAAACAACGAAACGACTATAAGGCTCGATCGTCCAACTCGCCAAACAGGCGAGATGAACCGAACGAGCCGTCCAACTCGGCGAACGGGCGAGTTGGACCAAGCAAGCCGTCCAACTCGCCCGTTCAGCGAGTTGGACTGAACAAGCCGTCCAACTCGTCCGTTTCGTGAGTTGGACCGAACAAGCTGTTCAACTCGCCGAATGGGCGATTTGGATCGAGCAAGCCGTCCAACTCACCGAACGGGCGAGTTGGATCGAACAAGTCGTCCACCTCGCCAGTTCGGCGAGTTGGACCGAACAAGCCGTCCAACTCCCCGAACGGGCAAGTTGTATCAAACAAGTCGTCCATCTCGCCCGTTCAGCGAGTTGGACTAGTACGACTCGCCGAACGGGCGAGTTGGACCATACAAGCAATCCAACTCACCCGCTCGGCGAGTTCAACCACTCCATTTTTATATTGTCCTCGTAGCTTCCTTCTTCGAGATCAAATTGAACTTTCTCTTGTTTCATCTCGATTGGAGTTACCGTTGGAACTTTACATTTTAAAACCGCAAGAACTTGTTTACTCGTATGAGGGTTGAATTAATTGTATAAAACGGCAACGATTAACTAAAAACCTAAAACTGCCTCCACTATACGAGAAATTCAAACTTTCTTGGGAATCTACTTCGTTTCGGGAGCGCTCTTTCCATAAATCGTAAAAACGCTTAAGTCGGAAAACGGTCCGAGAGGGTATAAAACGCGGCAAAAAGCCCACTTACGATTTTACACAAACTCAAGCCCAATTCATATGACGGTCTATCTTTTACTTTGCAGGAGAAGACAAATGTTAAGTTTGGAAGATGAATGTGAAGTTTCAAAAGATAAACACGAAGATCGAAAGAAAATGGAATTTCCCAGAAAGTGATAAACTTGACCGAGGGCAGAAAAGGATATGGGATTTGACCCATAAGGCATATATAAGGAGATCTAAAGCTAAATGCGCATAGATCCAAAGATTTAGACCTAGAAAATCTCTGTTAGCTTATAAGAACTTAGAACTTAGGTGGCTAGAAGGACAGCGTTATACTCAGACGTTTCTCCATATTTGTTCGACGAATCTGATTTCCTTAGACTCTACAACTCATTGCACTTAGAAACCCTAAGCTTTATCTCGACAACCTCGGTTTCTATGACTGGCACTCGATTACCAGACAAAATTTCTCTGGCAGTTCGATCTCTTGGTCCACTCTTCTAATTGAACTACGTCCTACTTGATCCTCGAAAGGGGTACATAGGCAACCTTTCTTAAGGCCCAGTCCCAAATCCTTCAAACCTTTGTCTTTTTGGTCTATTTCTAAGTGAGTTGCAGCCACATAGGTTTCTCTCGACATAGGTGGTAGAGCTAGAAAACTAAGTCTTGTTTATTGCTTGTGTTATAAGAATTCCTTTGTGATCCCGTTTCCAGACAAGCTTCATGTACGCTTTTTTCTCTGTACGCTCGTACGCAAATTCGAACTAAAGATCAATTGTTTTCTAAATTTGTTTTGTTATCTTTTCATGTTTTCCAAGTTTACTCGATTACTTGTCATTGGCTCTCGCAGAGAATTTGGGACCTCAGGGAAAGTTAGGGTTTCCTGACATTTCCTTAATTTACAGAAATCGACGGTTTGAATTTTTGTTCCCTCAGTTTGGCACTAGAAGGAGGGGGGGGGGTCGTACGAATTACTCTAACTCATGGCTGCAAAATGCTTGATCGAAACGATGTCTGGAGATATGAAAGACAAACTTGCAGAACAGACTGCTCCTATTGTTAGATTTTCAGAGTATGAGGTCGTGTGTGTGAAGAACAGGATGAACAAACCCCTTTGGGGACAGAGAGAACTCGAAATGGTGAGAAAGAAGGGTCTGGTTCACTTAGTGTTAACTTGAACCAGAAACAGAGATTAGGAGAGACTTAGAGAGATTTGAGAGATTAAGAAAAGGATAGATTAGAGAGAATCTGGAATAAGAACACTAAGGTTTATTATGAGGTGGAGAGGGAAAATCCCCCTTACTCCCTTAAGAGCTTACAAATCGCCTACTACAACCATTTATAGGCTTTACAAGTTTCTGGATCATAAACCTAAATCTAATGGCTGAGATAGCACTTGAGACTGAATGGCTATGATGGCTGGCGAGTTTGAATCTGGTCAAGGGAAGGAAGGCATGTGATTGGCTGTCCATAGGCTCCTCTGAATCTGGCTGGTTCTTTGGCTAGATACATAGTCTCCTTTGCTCTTCCTTTCCAGCAAGTGACAACCAGAACCACCCTGTCACGCCCCTTATCTTCTTGGTATCTTATTGATGCCATTTTGATTCCTTTGCTCTTCCTTTCCAGCAAGTGACAACCAGAGCCAGCCTGTCACGCCCCTTATCTTCCTTCTTGCACAAGGCATCTTCTAGATGCCATTTTGATTCCTCTTGATCAGAACCTTTGGTTTAAGTCCCAGGCTTTGCACGGACCACCAGGGAGTGTACGGATAGGTTATGGTCCGTACACTTTCGCCCTATTTTTGCACAAAGCCTAAAACACTTCAAATGGTCGAGTATCAAAGTTCTGGGTCGACCTTGGTCCGTACGGATCCGTACGGTCCGTACAAGTCCGCACAGGTCCGTACAGAATCCGTACGGGTCGCCCTATTTTTGCGCACTCGACCATTCGATCCCAAATGGTTCCTAAAGTCCCTCCTGGACTTAATCTTCACTTTACATTAGCTTCAGGACCTTCCTTGACACCTTTAAACCCTCCTAAAGTCTTCTTAGACAATCTCCGAGGGTCTTGCCCTATTTTTGCACAAGACCCAAACTTCACCCAAACTCATCCTCTTGCACCATTTCATCTCTTCAAGTTAACACTCCCCCTCAAGCTTGACTCTAGTGATCCTAAGTCAAGCTTGGAAACTTGAAGAGTCTCCTCATTAAAAACCTTATCAAAGAAAACCCTCTTTGGGATAAAACCTTGATAAGGAAAAGAGTAAGATCTCCAAGGCCTAGGGATTGGCCAGTGAGTTCTTTGTGTCTCAACCAGTGTGGTGGACACAAAGAACTCTGGATCATGGCCCTCACTGTGGTGCAAGTCTGAACCGACTCTCATTGCACACCACAAACTCTTCTTGAGCTCATCTAGCTCTCTCCACACTGATCTTGGTCTCTCCCCCTTTCACCCAACCTCTTGTTGGGTTTAAGTGCTCGGATTACCAGATACTAACTCAGCCTTGGTTGCTTCTTCTTCTTGAACAACCACCAAGGATTCTCACTTCACAGCTCATAGATCACAGGTTACTCTAGCAATGCGGCTTCAAGATTTGAGGTGGTTGTCGACAGCTTATTAAGACACAAGCATTCCATGAAGATAGCAGAATCAGAAGTGAAGGTGTAATGGTTTGTAGTCCAAGATCATGAAGCAATCCTTTCAAGCTTGACTTGTTCCACATGGTCAAGCTTGAGGGGGAGTATTAAGAAGCTTCAATGATCTGTGAAGTGAGAATCCTTGGTGGTTGTTCAAGAAGAAGAAGCAACCAAGGCTGAGTTAGTATCTGGTAATCCGAGCACTTAAACCCAACAAGAGGTTGGGTGAAAGGGGGAGAGACCAAGATCAGTGTGGAGAGAGCTAGATGAGCTCAAGAAGAGTTAGTGGTGTGCAATTTGCACCACAGTGAGGGCCATGATCCAGAGTTCTTTGTGTCCACCATACTGGTTGAGACACAAAGAACTCACTGGCCAATCCCTTGGCCTTGGAGATCTTACTCTTTTCCCTTGATATGGTTTTTATCCCAAGAGGTTTTTGCTATGTTAAGGTTTTAATGAGGGGATGCTTCATGGTTCCAAGCTTGACCAAAGGAACTGGTTAAGCTTGGAACCATGAAGCATCCCCTCATTAAAACCTTAACATAGCAAAAACCTCTTGGGATAAAAACCATATCAAGGGAAAAGAGTAAGATCTCCAAGGCCTAGGGATTGGCCAGTGAGTTCTTTGTGTCTCAACCAGTGTGGTGGACACAAAGAACTCTGGATCATGGCCCTCACTGTGGTGCAAGTCTGGACCGACTCTCATTGCACACCACTAACTCTTCTTGAGCTCATCTAGCTCTCTCCACACTGATCTTGGTCTCTCCCCCTTTCACCCAACCTCTTGTTGGGTTTAAGTGCTCGGATTACCAGATACTAACTCAGCCTTGGTTGCTTCTTCTTCTTGAACAACCACCAAGGATTCTCACTTCACATATCATTGAAGCTTCTTAATACTCCCCCTCAAGCTTGACCATGTGGAACAAGTCAAGCTTGAAAGGATTGCTTCATGATCTTAGACTACAAACCATTACACCTTCACTTCTGATTCTGCTATCTTCATGGAATGCTTGTGTCTTAATCAGCTGTCTACAACCACCTCAAACCCTGAAGCCGCATTGCTAGAGTAACCTTCTTCATGACACTGCCAAGACTGCTCTGAACAGCCTCTTGTCTAGACACGCCACTGCCTAAACCCGGATAGCTTCATCTTCATTCTCTTGTAATGGAAAGGAGGAAACAGGTCTTGAACTTAGATCACCAGGTAGCTCACTCAAGTCCCCACCTCAAGCTTGAATTGAGTCTAGGTTCAAGCTTGAAAGTGAGCCTGAATAAGCATCCAAACCAGGAGCACACCACCCCAACAACTGCGCTTAAATCACTGGTCCACCTTTATGTCTTCAGCTCCAACTATACCCTCAGGTCACCGGCCTCCTCAAGCTTCAGTGATGACCTTGCCTTGTGCATCTTCATGAAACAGGAGCACTTCACTCTCAACAGCTGCGCTTAGAATACTGGCTTCATGCACAAGCACCAACAGCTCTCCACTACCTCAGTAATGGGCAAGTCTTCCTCTTTGTTCCGGATTGATGCTGAACAAGGACACTCCTTGTGAACCTGAAACAACACTCACACTCCAAACAAGATAAGACACACTTGCATTGGGATCAAACCTTGTCATTAAGATCCATCTAATGAAAGCTTACCACTCTCTAAATGCAATGGATGAACTGATCAGGAACACTCACAAAGCAATTTGGCAATAAACTCCTGCCTTAAACGACCCTTAGACTCAAGTCTAGGTGTCTCAACCTTAAGGCAATAACAATGATAAACGAATGCAACAGCCTTAACCTATTCTATTCATGAACGCAAGCCGGATTAGACACACAATCTATCATCCTAGCAAGAGAACCATTTAGAACAGAGACTAAGCAACATTATCATTTCCAAATACCAGACCCAAGTGCTTTACTTTAAGCAGTTTCTATTCATGTATGCAAGCAGATTCAGAACATGCTATCTAATATCATGTCAAGCAACATTTAGAACTGGACTAAGCACTTTAAAACTCAATCAATCAAACGAGTCTCTTTCAAAACAACCTGGGACAGATTCTAAACATTCACATCTAGCAATCTTTAAACATATCCTCAGGTTCCAGACACATCACACACACACATTCAGTTCATAAAGATTCACGCTTTATTCAAAGGGAAGAACTTTTCTTACAATCAAGGAACTAGTGTTAGTTCCTTGAACCACCAGTGATCCATGGACAGAACCAGAGCTGTTGGTGTCGATCCCAACCTCTACTTCTTCAATGGACCTTCCCTTTGGACTCTCCATGTCAAAGACCCCACATTTCTTCATACTTGAGTCGCCACCATCAGTAATAAGGTGAAAGCTTTCACCTTTCTTCCTGGATCTGAATAAGAACAAGCTTGGACTGGTTTGTTGAAGAGGGTACCTAATCCACTTCATAACCTCTGTATCCAAGGCTCTTCTTTCTTCTGGGCAGTATGAGACAGCATGAAGAACCAAGAACACTTTCTGGGCACGCCTAGGATGAACACATTCTTCTTGTAGAGGATGAATCAGCTGGCTGGACAGAAGCTTCTTCACAGGTTAGAAATGGCATGGGAGTGAGTTTGAGCTTGCGGAAGCTAGGAACCAAGTTCTGATGAACCTTGCTCTGATACCATGTTAGATTTTCAGAGTATGAGGTCGTGTGTGTGAAGAACAGGATGAACAAACCCCTTTGGGGACAGAGAGAACTCGAAATGGTGAGAGAGAAGGGTCTGGTTCACTTAGTGTTAACTTGAACAAGAAACAGAGATTAGGAGAGACTTAGAGAGATTTGAGAGATTAAGAAAAGGATAGATTAGAGAGAATCTGGAATAAGAACACTAAGGTTTATTATGAGGTGGAGAGGGAAAATCCCCCTTACTCCCTTAAGAGCTTACAAATCGCCTACTACAACCATTTATAGGCTTTACAAGTTTCTGGATCATAAACCTAAATCTAATGGCTGAGATAGCACTTGAGACTGAATGGCTATGATGGCTGGCGAGTTTGAATCTGGTCAAGGGAAGGAAGGCATGTGATTGGCTGTCCATAGGCTCCTCTGAATCTGGCTGGTTCTTTGGCTAGATACATAGTCTCCTTTGCTCTTCCTTTCCAGCAAGTGACAACCAGAACCACCCTGTCACGCCCCTTATCTTCTTGGTATCTTATTGATGCCATTTTGATTCCTTTGCTCTTCCTTTCCAGCAAGTGACAACCAGAGCCAGCCTGTCACGCCCCTTATCTTCTTTCTTGCACAAGGCATCTTCTAGATGCCATTTTGATTCCTCTTGATCAGAACCTTTGGTTTAAGTCCCAGGCTTTGCACAGACCACCAGGGAGTGTACGGACAGGTTATGGTCCGTACACTTTCGCCCTATTTTTGCACAAAGCCTAAAACACTTCAAATGGTCGAGTATCAAAGTTCTGGGTCGACCTTGGTCCGTACGGATCCGTACGGTCCGTACAAGTCCGCACAGGTCCGTACAGAATCCGTACGGGTCGCCCTATTTTTGCGCACTCGACCATTCGATCCCAAATGGTTCCTAAAGTCCCTCCTGGACTTAATCTTCACTTTACATTAGCTTCAGGACCTTCCTTGACACCTAAAAACCCTCCTAAAGTCTTCTTAGACAATCTCCGGGGGTCTTGCCCTATTTTTGCACAAGACCCAAACTTCACCCAAACTCATCCTCTTGCACCATTTCATCTCGTCAAGTTAACACTCCCCCTCAAGCTTGACTCTAGTGATCCTAAGTCAAGCTTGGAAACTTGAAGAGTCTCCTCATTAAAAACCTTATCAAAGAAAACCCTTTTTGGGATAAAACCTTGATAAGGAAAAGAGTAAGATCTCCAAGGCCTAGGGATTGGCCAGTGAGTTCTTTGTGTCTCAACCAGTGTGGTGGACACAAAGAACTCTGGATCATGGCCCTCACTGTGGTGCAAGTCTGGACCGACTCTCATTGCACACCACTAACTCTTCTTGAGCTCATCTAGCTCTCTCAACACTGATCTTGGTCTCTCCCCCTTTCACCCAACCTCTTGTTGGGTTTAAGTGCTCGGGTTACCAGATACTAACTCAGCCTTGGTTGCTTCTTCTTCTTGAACAACCACCAAGGATTCTCACTTCACAGATCATTGAAGCTTCTTAATACCTATGGCCAACGCTTACGCAAACACCGTAGTGCTCGAAATAATCAAAAAACCTAGTTGCGACTTTTCGCCACAGAGAGGGAACCAGAACGAGCTCGCGATTGCCCTGTCTAAACAGAAAGGACAACAATAAAATCCATCAAACCCCGTAAAACTAGTCTCATCACCGAGTTGGAAAATCTCAGCGCGTAAAGGTTTGACCAAAAGATGTTTTTTGAGAACTTTTCCAAAAATAAAACCTGTTCTTCTAGAAATCGCAGAGAAACCCTAGAGTACTCACGGAAAAAGGATGCACAACAAATCGGGCACACAACCCCCATTGTTGTACTTACTTCCAAACAATTTTCGAAGAAACGAAGTTGATCTCTTTCAAATCATTCGAAGCCTAAAACGGCTGACAGAAACTAAACTAAGCAAAACGAGCGATCGTATCCCTCACTGCTAAAATGTTTTCTGAAACCTAAGATTTCGTAAAAAGTCAAGCTTCGATTCTAAGCGACATATTCAGTGAATTATCGATGATTGTCAATTAAACTTACTTCAGGAAAATGACTCAAAATCCTCTCGGATCAATCATGCGGAAAGGAGAAAATCTCCAATTAAGTCGTTTCTCGATAATTAAGCTCATCACGGCCAAAGTTTCAGAGGCTAAAATGTGAGTTTTCCAAAAAAATGGCTCTCCTACAGCCAAAGTCGAAAACACACTTACATAACGACTTTCGTAAAATTAAACTCAACAACATTTTACGAAACAACTTTCGTAAAACTAAACTAGTGACATTTCGGGGAATAACTTTCGCAAAATTAAAGTTCAACAACATTTTCTGAAACAACTCTCGTAAAATCAAACTTGGCAATAATTTATGGAACATCGTTCGCAAAGTGAAACGAGTTAGAATTTTGTGATACAATTTTCATAAAAACAATTTGAAAACATTAACCAAACGACCGCACCAGCATACCATAAAGAATAGTCACACCAGTCCACTCGCCGAAAATTATTTTGACCGAACGAGTAGTCCTTTGGATCACCTTTGCGTTCTCCTTTTAATCCCAATCAAAACGCTTTTCGTTTCGTCTCAATCGGAGTTTCCATTGAGATTTTACGATTAAAACAAGTTGGACGCACACCGTCCAACTCGCGATGGCAAGTTGGATTTATTCCCTCCAACTCGTATCATGGCGAGTTGGGAAATCCCTGAAGAACTTCTCCTTTTTGTTCTCTTTCAAATCTCGATCTAAACTCTTTTCATTTCATCTCAATCGGAATTTCTATTGAGATTTTACGACAAAAACAAGTAAGACTTGCCTAAACTCCTTGGCTTGCTCCTACTCGACCTCTTGGGCGTCCTTGATAGGGATAGGTTTATTCCTAAGTGTAGTTTTAATACTTAAGAGTCAATCCAATCCTAAGTTGATTTCAATCACCAAGAATACAAGTCATTAACTCAATCTAAGCAATCAAAGTTTAGTGAAGTGAACAGTTTTCAAGTGACGAGAATAAACAAACGATAACTAGGAACTTGATTCAGTCTAAAGATAAGATCCATGGGGTTAGGATATTGAGTTCAGGTGGTTAAGGTTCAAGTAAATATGGCAAGCTTATCAATTAATAGTTTCCCTAAGTCTAGATCACTGATAAAGATCAATTATTTCTCAAGACAAAGATCCTTTTGCAGTCATGAGTCAAACATCAATTCTCATTGGTTTAGTTCATTCAAGAAAACATTATGGACAAGTCCAATAACTATCTATCAATTCTAGCATCAAATCTCTTTGGATATTCAAGCTAGAGCATATTTAAGTGATTCAGACATTTTATCGAACACTTGTGGTGCATAAAATGTCTACAGTTCTAGCTTAGTGTGATCAAGATTAATCTAGCATTAAGAACTCTCAAATAGCAAGGAAACATGTAAATCCATTACTAAACACCTTAACTATTCACTTAACCACCCTAATCATCCTAACCCATAGATCCAATAGGGGTCTACTCGCTAATATTCATGGAAAACCTTAAAACCATGGTTGATTCAAGGATAAGCATGATTAGAAAGTAGAATCAATTAATAACACACAAGAGAACAAGATGAAAATAGATCAAAGTATCAAACTTTCACCAAAGTAGTCTTGTCTTTTTGATAGAAAACAAGATAGATCCTCTAATTAGGACTAAAAAGTACTTATATGAAACTAAAGCTCGAGTTGGGTCTACCCAACAAACCTGGGTTGACCCAACAAAAATGTGGTCTAAGCCCTCGTAGCGGCCAAGAGAAACCGCTACGACACACCGCTACGTTCCATAGCGGCTTTTTGAATGGCCACAAGCCACTACACGTTCCGACTATAGAGCAGGGACTCGAGTATTCTCTCCAGCGGCTTGGACAAGCCGCTACATCATCCGGGTATAGAACAGGGACTCGAGTACTCCAACAGCGGCTTCATCATGCCGCTACACCATCCGGGTATCGAACAGGGACTCGTGCTTCCCTCATAGCGGCTTCATGACACCGCTACGGTGAGCCGCTACGACAGTTGGGCAGCACTTGGTCGAAAAATCACAAAACCAGCTCTTCAATCACTTCTAAAAGCTCCAAAATCACCACCTTGTACCTTCAACACCTGATAGAGACATATGCTATGCAATGCAGCCTAAACGAGTCTAAATGCTATCCTAAGTGATCAAAATGTATAATAATAGATTATCAAAACAAAGCAAATAAGCAAGACATCAACTCCCCCAAACTTGTCCTTTACTTGTCCTCAAGTGAACTTTCAAAACAGTAAAGGGAGAGAGGTTTGAAGTTGGGAGCTCAGAAACCAAAGATACATTTCCTAGCCTTCAATATCACATCCTAGGGAAACTTAGCAAAAAACATGAGCAAATTCTCTAAGTACACTCTATCTTCTCAAGGCCTATCAAGACTCTTATGTCTCTACACTAGATGCAATGCTCATCAACCAACAAGTCCTTACTTCCAACTCTCACATTCATTAACAAATCATTAAGGCAAATTCTTGCTAATGGAAACTTGATCTCAATCATATGGCTTGGTGTGTGAAAGTGGGTTAATGAGGATGCGAAGAGGGTTTAAATACTTTGGTGACTTACACTCAAGAAAAGGAGCTTGAACATTATGCAAAATTTATCTAAGAAAAGGAGCAATTCATGCATACAATGGGTTGTTCTCATCATTCTACCTTTTTTCTAAACACCTTCAAATTCTACCCTTTCTCTTGGTGTTAATCCCATCCCTTTTTATCCCAAAGACTCAGAAATAAACTCTCTTTTTTTTTATATCTGAACCTACTAGGGATACTTTTTTTTTACTTAGCTCCATCTTTTCTTTTTGTTTTCCCCAAACCCTTTTCACACTTTTCTTTTCTTTCCTATGGGGTTTTACTTAAGGTACCTAGAGCTCTTCTTTTCTTTTTCTTTGATCCCTAGTGGTCATCTTTTTTTCATCTCTCTTTTAGTTCAGCTCCTCTAAACATCTCTCACCTCAAAACCCAAGATCAAAGCTTATAGTCACCAACATACTTCCCACTCCTAACTGCTAGCTCAAATGAGGTCCTATAGCTAGCCAAAGATGAGAACAAGCCAATGTCGCTCCCAATACTCTCAGGATTTTACACCTGTCAAGCTATCAATAAAAGGCCTCACTCAAGCAAATTCAATTACGGTCTCAAGGAATGGTAAGGGTTAAAGGGTAAGGAGGTGCCATTTGGATTTTCCAAAGAGTGGTGCAATTGACAAAGATAAACCCAAAGGTGCATAAGATCCATGATCAAGCATACAAGAGTCCATAAGCAAGATAGATTAAGTTCATTAAGCCACGGTTCAGTTTGGAGTTGGTTTCAAGAACAATGTCTATCTCAAACAAACAGCCAGTTTCAAGAAGAGTTTTCAAGGCTCAAAGCTTGCAAGTCTTTCAAGAGATGCTTAAGCTATTTGCTATGTTTAACTAGGGTGTCACTTTGAGTTCTAGACATGTGTTCTTTACGAGGCCGTACAATTCTTTCTCCCTATGCAATATGAATGCGATCTATATGCTCTAGACTCAATCCTAACGATGAAATGATGCAACCTAAATGATTCTTTTGCTGTTCTTTTTAATTTTTCAATTTTTTTTTAATTTTTTTAATGCATATAACTATATAGAATGCAAGAATCAATGCAAAAAGACAAGATAAACATGGTTAAATACTTGGTACCTCCCCCACACTTGAGCGACACAGTCTCTATGTAGCAAAGAGTGGAAAAGATACCGAAAATTAAACTAAATGCAATATGAAGACGAGTATATACAATGATTAGGGAAGAAGATATCGTGCTAGGTGAAGGAGGAGGCACCCTCCATGTCGTCGTCTGCTGTGGCGACTGAAGGAGACTCGTTGGAGGAGTTGCGGGTCGGAGGGGCTCGGTTTCTACGTTGACGACGGTGGGGGCTGGTAATAAACCGGGGGCGGGAGAGATGAAGGTCCAGCCATTGTGTCATCCCTTAGACATCCAGAACCAATGGAGAGCTGAGCGAGCATTGAAGTGACCTTCTTCATCTGCCTCTTGAGGACTTTCACTGAGTCTTTCAGCTTGTAATTGGTGGAGTCTTGCATCTTGTTCCACCGAAGCAACTTAGCATACTGAGAGAGGGATTCACGTAAAGCGATGTTGGTTGTGACTTCACTGTAGGGCTTGAAGTAGTACCTCTCTGTCCCATAGAGCCTAGCTGGTTGTGCTAGTGAGCTAGGTCCCTCGTCATTTGCATCCCTAGGACGGGTCGCAGTAGATCTCTGTTCTTGGTCTTTTTCTCATGTGGCTTTTTGGTACCTTCAAGGGGACTATAGTCTGCAGGGATAAGCTCATGACTAGTCGGGCTAAAGGCAACGCGATCAGGATTAGAGAGTGTCGTCAACCGAGTGCAAGGAAGGAAGATCTGCAATGGTTCTTGTGGCTGATCTCGCAACCAAAAGGGGTAAGCAAATAAGTCTCCTGACCTCCCACTAAGAGACTGAGACTTCTTCAAGTAAGGGAGATCAAGGTAGGCAGGACCATGATCTTGAGGACCCATATCAACTCCCAAAGCTTGCAAGATAGGGGTTATGAGACTCTCGATGTATAACTTGGTAGTACTATATGCATTCGTCCAAGCCCAATCTTGGTACTCACTAAACCTCTTCATTAAGAGGCCTACCAATCCCAAGTCCTCAAACATTTCAAACGTAGTGCTCTGCAGCCTCTCCTCGATGATGGGAAGGAGTCCTAGAGCTAAAAGCTTGAGCTCCTCTTCATTTGCTCCACCCTGCTCTCTTCTAGAGTAGAATGTGTGGTTTAGGATCTTGTGGGCATACCTCACTGCAGGGTTTGAGATATCAGTGTTCCTATCCTCCGCTGGTACACGCACATTGCCAGCTATTTCAAGCCACACATCGTCTGCAAAGGTCGGTTTGGTAATGAGGGACATTGATTATCTGGAAGCCCAAGGATGGAACCAATCTTCCTAAAGCCAACTTTATGGACCTTGTTATTCACCTTTAAAATTATCCTCCCAAAACCTTCTTCCTCAACTTCATCACAATGGGTAGTCACAACCAAAGTAGACAAAAACTGTCTAGAAACCTCCTCATGAACTCCATAGCTCATACCCATCAGAGACTCCAAGCCTATGTTATGAAGAATCAGAAGCACATCGTCATACAACCCAAGTTGCCGAAGGGTAACAAGATCGGGGAATCTCATAGGAGCCCATTTGACAACATCCGTAAGGTGCTTGTGGAGCTGCTTGGCGGATGGGTTTCTTGTCGTTGGGGGATCTCTTTTTCTCTTACGCACTGGTTGTGGGTTGTGAGATTCTTCTTCGGTCTCAGTCCCAGATTGAAGAGCTTCCTCAATCTCCCTTTCAACCTCAGCCTCAAGATCAGCCGCTTGTGCCACTGATTTTTCCTTCTTTTTAGCGCGTTGGTAGACTTGAGTGGGAGGTTTTGGTGCTCCTCTAGGTTTTGCTTCGTTGGACGCCAAGAAGAAGACATACTCTGCAAAACAACAAGCTCAAAAGTGTGTAAGTGATATGATCAATAAGCATCACACTTAATCTTGATGAAAATTAATTGATAGTTTCAATGGTCTAAAAGAGCAAATAAATATCAATCTAGCAAAGCCATTCCATCATCAAACAATTTGGACACAACAAACACACTCAACTAAATTCATAATGAAACTCATTTGAAAATTGAGGATAATTTCAAGTAGATGGAAGGCAAATCAAGTATGCTCACACAACAAGCCATATATTAACCTATTAGGCTAGTTGGAAACCCAAAAAAACAATTTTCCCCAAATTTCGAAATTCCTCAAGAACCCTAAATTTCCAAAATTTCAATTCAAGCCAATTAAGCTAGTTCTTCATCACCAAACTCATCAAACAAACCAATATAGGCATAGAGAACAATATTAGCACAAGAAATCAAACATGCAACACTCTTAAAAAAATTGGAAATTTTGAACCAAGAGGATGCAATTCGAAATCTTTTACCTTAGTTTGTTAGGATGAAAATCGGTGAGAGGTAATTGAAAAAGGGAGTGATTTCGCGATTTCAAGAGTCAAAAATCTGGAAATTTGGTTGAGAGATGAGAAAATGGTGATGGGGGGGGGTGAGAGAGGGGATTATGTTGGCTTGAGGAACTGAGAAAGAAGGGAGGGGGAGGGTTTTTGAGAGTGATAAGTGTGTGTGTGCTCGGGTATTTCGGTTTCGTTCCAGTTCACTCGAATTGAACCGGAAATCAGAGGTGAAACACTTACCTGGGTCCCGTAGCGGTTTGGACAAACCGCTATGCTATGCCGCTACAACCCCATAGCATCTATGGTTGGCCGCTAGTCCCTCCGGATATGCGACAGAGACTTTGGTTTCTCTCCAGCGGCTTCAGCTAGCCGCTACGCGTTTCGGATATCGAACAGGGGTTCTTTTTTTGTGTGTAGCGGCTTCTTGAGGCTTACCTAGCCGCTGCAAGACAATGCCACTCGTGAATTGGCTCACCTCCTCCATGATCATTGAAGACCTGAAGAACACAAGAAAATACCCAAGTGGAATCTAGAAATTGAAAACAAAAGAAAGCAAAGAGAATATTTACATGGATAAACATGGGACTTCCTCCCAAATAAGCTTGTTTTAAGTCTCTAGCTTGACTTCCTTTTATTCAGTTTAGGCAAGATTGGGATCGGAGAGTGAAACTGAGATTCCTTCCTCCTCTGTTGCAGTGCCCAAGTAAAGCTTAACTCTTTGCCCATTGACTATGAAGTGAGTTTCATCCTTACACCATAGTACTATGGCTCCGTATGGTCTAACTTCTTTCACTTTAAAAGGATCGGACCACCTTGATCTGAGCTTCCCGGGAAACAACTTGAGCCTTGATTTGTAGAGTAGCACTTGATCTCCAGCACTAAACTCTCTTTTAAAAATCTTCTTATCATGAAGGGCTTTAGTTCTCTCCTTGT
The DNA here is from genome assembly GCA_905132765.1 of Moricandia arvensis. Lineage (NCBI taxonomy): Eukaryota > Viridiplantae > Streptophyta > Magnoliopsida > Brassicales > Brassicaceae > Moricandia > Moricandia arvensis. The sequence goes on along the minus strand of CAJHQP010000577.1, from coordinate 108,688 downwards.
AGATGGCTGAGTTTTCAGGCATCAAGTCTAATCTCATCAAGCTCATTCAACTGAATCAATCTCTTCTATTGAGCTGTCTTGATATCAAAGTTAAGAAGCTTAACAACCCACAAAGCCTTGTACTCTAGCTTAACTAGTAAATGACAAGACTTCCCATACACATGGTTGAACGGTGTAGTGCCTAAGGGGGTCTTGTAAGCTGTTCTATAAGCCCAAAGAGCGTCATCAAGCTTGCTAGAGCAATATTTCCTTGTAGTCCCCACAACCTTCTCCAAGATGCTCTTGATTTCCTTGTATGAGATCTCAACTTGTCCACTTGTTTGAGGATGATAGGGAGTTGCTACCTTGTGCTTCACACCATTCTTTCTCATAAGACTTTCAAAGAGTTTGTTGATGAAGTGAGAGCCTCCATCACTTATCACCACTCTAGGGACTCCAAACCTTGGGAAAATGATGCTCTTGAACATCTTGAGAACCACCTTAGCATCATTAGTGGGGCTAGCAATGGCTTCAACCCATTTAGACACATAGTCCACAGCTACAAGGATATATTGGTTGCCAAAAGATGGGAATGGTCCCATGAAGTCAATGCCCCATACATCAAACACTTCAACTTCCAAGATAGGGTTTTGAGGCATTTCATTCCTCTTGGTGATATTTCCTCTCCTTTGGCATGAATCACATCTTGAGACAAAGTCTTATGTGTCCTTGAACATGTGTGGCCACCAAAATCCAGCTTGTAACACCTTTGCAACAGTCTTGAAAGTAGCAAAATGGCCTCCATAAGATGATCCATGACAATGTGTAAGGATCCCATCTATTTCCTCTCCAGCCACTACTCTCTTATAGAGTTGATCCTTGCAAAGAATGTAGAGGTAAGGCTCATCCCAAAAGTATCTCTTCACATCTTTATAGAACTTCTTCTTTGCATATCCCTCAAGATTTAATGGCTCCTTCCCACAAGCCAAGTAGTTCACCAAATCAGCATACCAAGGTTCCTTTTCTTCACTTGCTTTGGCCTCTTCAAGCTTCCTACCGGTCTCGCACAAATCCATAACTGCTTTAATGGCCATGATCTTCTCTTCTGGGAGGCTTTCATCAATGGGGATCCCACACTCAACTCTCAATCTGGACAAGTGGTCAGCTACACCATTCTCAACACCCGGCTTGTCTTTAATCTCAAGATCGAACTCTTGCAGCAATAGAACCCATCTCAACAATCTTGGCTTAGCATCTTTCTTCGCCAAAAGGTGTCTCAGAGCTGCATGGTCAGTGTAGACAATCACCTTGGAGCCCACCAAGTAGCTTCTAAACTTCTCAAAGGCAAACACTATAGCAAGAAGCTCTTTCTCAGTTGTGGCATACTTCATTTGAGCATCATCAAGAGTTTTACTTGCATAGTATATCACATGGGTCTTCTTGTCTTTCTTTTGACCCAAGGCTGCTCCCACTGCATAGTCACTAGCATCACACATGATCTCGAAGGGGAGATCCCAATCTGGTGGTTGAACTATGGGAGACTAATGAGCTCACTCTTCAGCTTTTTGAAGGCGTCAAGGCACTCCGCATCAAAGTTGAAGACAGATTCCTTGCATAGCAACTTTGTCAATGGTCTAGCTATCTTCGAGAAATCCTTGATGAACCTTCTATTCTTGGTGGAGCCAACCCAAACATCACATCAATCTTCGCTTTGTCCACTTCAATACCTTTTTCCGAAATCTTGTGTCCCAACACAATCCCTTCATTCACCATGAAGTGACACTTTTCCCAATTTAGCACAAGGTTTGTCTCTTCACATCTTTGCAAAACCCTGCACAAATTAGACAAACACAAAGCAAAGGAAGATCCGTACACAGAGAAATCATCCATAAAAACCTCCACAACATCCTCAATAAGATCAGAAAATATAGACATCATTGCTCTTTGGAAAGTTGTTGGTGAATTACATAGCCCAAATGGCATCCTTCGATAAGCAAAGGTACCATAAGGACATGTGAATGTTGTCTTTTCCTGATCATTGGGGTCTATGGGTATTTGGAAGAACCCTGAGTAACCATCAAGAAAGCAATAATAAGGATGATTTGCAAGTCTCTCAGCATTTGGTCAATGAATGGCAAAGGAAAATGATCCTTCCTAGATGCAGCATTAAGTTTTCGATAATCAATGCACATTCTATGACCTGTTATTGTCCTTGTGGGTATCAATTCATCGTTTTCATTTTTAATGACAGTGATACCACCTTTCTTTGGAACTACATGCACAGGAGATACCCAAGTACTGTCCGAAATAGGGTAAATCACTCCAGCATCTAAGAGTTTGAGAATCTCTTTCTTAACAACATCTTTCAAGTTGGGATTTAACCTTCTTTGATGTTCTATAGAATTCATTGATTCATCCTCCAGATGTATCATATGCATGCATAAAGAGGGTGATATCCCCTTGATGTCTTCTAGTGAGTAGCCAATTGTTTTTCTATATTTCTTAAGCTCAACTAAGAGTTTAGACAGTTGGTTTTCACTGAGTTGGCTACTCACAATTACAGGATATGTATCATTAGTTCCAAGAAAAGCATACCTTACAAAATGGGGAAGAGGTTTAAGCTCCACTTTGGGTGCCTTGAGCTCACTCCAATCATTTTGTTGAAGCTCCTCTTGGGAAGTGACTGAGGCAGCGTGGTGAGTGATTTGAGGCAGCTCTATGAACCTGTCTTCACCAACCTTTTCCTTGTGGGAGTTCAACATCTTCACATACTCGGTGCTCACCCTATCCTCAAACAATTGGGCTTCTCTATCAATTGTAAGAGCATGTTCTAGAGAATATTCAAGTGTCATCTCCTAAAGAAACTCATCTGCTAGACCATCCATATGGCCTCCATATAGAACACTTGGCCTTGGATTGTTTGTCTTTTCATCACCTCCTTAACATCAAAGTGGAGAGTGTTTCCCTTACCAAGATGGAGTTCAATCTTTCCATCTCTTACATTCACTATAGCTTCAGCAGTAGCCAAGAAAGGTCTCCCAAAGATCAAGGATCTTTAGGATCTTCATCCATTTCAAGAACCACAAAATATGTTGGAATCTCACAATCACCAATCATAACCGAGAGATCTTCCAAGATGCCTACATGGAGTTTCACTGAGCAATCAGATAGTACTAAGGATATTCTACACTTCTTGTACTGAGTGAAACCAAGCCTTTTTGCAACTGACAAAGACATTAAACTCACACTAGCCCCCGAATCCAATAAATACCTTTTTAACCTCAAAGATCCAATGGAACATGCAATGTGAAACTACCTGGATCTTCTAGCTTCTTTGGGACAGTCAATCCCTGAATGATAGCACTACATTCATGTGTAATAACCACCATCCCTTCCATTTCCTTCTTCTTTTTAGTCACAGCATCCTTGAGAAACTTACTGTATTGAGGTACTAGCATGAAGGCATCTATGATAGGCATAGTGATTTGAACTTCATTCATATGCTTCTCAAAGAGGGCCTTATACTTGGTTTCATAGGGAGGAGGAGTGAATGAAGCTTCTTTGGAAGAAGATGCTTCAGTCTTGTCAACTTTCTTCTTTTCCTCTCCAACTTTTCCTTTTCCCTTAGCCTCAACTATCTTCTCCAAGATTTCCTCATTAGCCTTTTCATCTACAATGACAACATCATCATCAAGGTTGATGACCACCTCCCCAACTTGCTTCTCATTATCCTTAATGAGAACTCTTGTTGGAAGCTCTCTACCACTCCGAAGGGTGATTGAGTGCAATGTCTCTTTGGGGTTTTGCTCAGCTTTTCCAGGAAGTGATCCCATATGCCTTTGTGAATTGGAACTCATTGTAGCAATCTGGTTCTCCAAAGCTTTGAACTTTTTGTTGAGCTCGTTGTAGCTCCCATCAATCTTGGTGTGGATGTTTTTAAGCTCATCACCAATTTGCTTCTGATTACGTGCTTGAGATTCCAAGAGCTGTTTAAACATAGACTCCACGCTTGTATCCCGAGGTTGAGCTTGAGAAGAGCTTCCTTGAACAGCAATGGACTGCCCTCCTTTTGGGTTAAAGCCTAGAGGGTAGGATTGCTTGGATGGGTAGCCACTTTTCTGGTTGTTGTTGGCTGGTTTCTGTTGGTATGGGTTTTGGTATTGGAAGTTGGGTTCCTTTCTGTACCATTGACCATTAGCGTTAATGAAACACAACTCATGTTGTCCTTCCAAGACTTTAACTTCATTAACCACTAGACCCTCTGCCTTACTCTGATAACCCACAAAGTTCACCTTTTCTTCTTTTGCTCTATCCAAAAGGAGCATATCAAGCTTATCCTGAAGATATTTCAACTCTTTTCTTGTGTGGGAGTCCTCACCACCTCCACCTCGGTTTTGCCTGTCGCAGTCATCGTTGTACACTGAGTCACTTTGTGCCATGTTTTCAACAAGCTCCATTCCATCTTGAGTTGTTCTTCCTAAGAAGAAACCATTGCTTGTTGTGTCTAACATGCTTCGATATTTAGGCAGAACTCCTCTGTAGAAAGTGCTTAGTATACTCTCATTGTTGAAACCATGGTGAGGACATTGTGTCAAGTAGGCCTTGAACCTTTCCCATGCTTCAGCAAAACTCTCTAGGTTCTTTTGTTGAAATCCATGCTCCTGCTGGAGGAATTCCTGCTGGAGGAACTCCGTTAGGATTTTGTCCATTGTTGTCAGCTCCATGGACATTTTGATCATTCTGGTGTTTATCCATTTCTAATCCAAATTGGTCGAAAGGGATTAGTTGCTCTTGTCTTCTTTTTCTTGATAATTCTCTCTCTAAAGCTCTGATGTTGTCTACTCGGGGAACAAGGTCTATTGGTCCTCTACTCCTCAAGTTCATACACCTGGTATTTCAAAGAGAAATGAAGAAAGAGTGTCAGTAAACAAATGTGAAAATCAAACTTAGAAATGGCACGGCGCCAAAACTTGATAGGGATAAGTTTATTCCTAAGTGTAGTTGTAATACTTAAGATTCAATTCAATCCTAAGTTGATTTCAATCACCAAGAATACAAGTCATTAAACTCAATCTAAGCAATCAAAGTTTAGTGAAGTGAACAGTTTTCAAGTGACGAGAATAAACAAACGATAACTAGGAACCTGATTCAGTCTAAAGATAGGATCCATGGGGTTAGGATATTGAGTTCAGGTGGTTAAGGTTCAAGTAAATATGGCAAGCTTATCAATCAATAGTTTCCCTACGTCTAGATCACTGATAAAGATCAATCCTTTCTCAAGACAAAGATCCTTTTGCAATCATAAGTCAAACATCAATTCTCATTGTTTAATTCATTCAAGCAAACATTATGAGCAAGTCCAATAACTATCTACCAATTCCAGCATCAAATCTCTTTGGCTATTCAAGCTAGAGTATATTTAAGTGATTCAGACATTTTATCGAACACTTGTGGTGCATAAAATGTCTACAGTTCTAGCTTAATGTGATCAAGACTAATCTAGCATTAAAAACTCTCAAATAGCAAGGAAACATGTAAATCCATTACTAAACACCTTAACTATTCACTTAACCACCCTAATCATCCTAACTCATAGATCCAATAGGGGTCTACTCGCGAATGTTCATGGAAAACCTTAAAACCATGGTTGATTCAAGGATAAACATGATTAAAAAGTAGATTCAATTAATAACACACAAGAGAACAAGATGAAAATAGATCAAAGTATCAAACTTTCACCAAAGTAGTCTTGTCTTTTTGATAGAAAACAAGATAGATCCTCTAATTAGGTCAAAAAAGTACTTATATGAAACTAAAACTCGAGTTGGGTCTACCCAACAAACCTGAGTTGACCCAATAAAAACGTGGTCTAAGAACTTGTAGCGGCCAAGAGAAACCGCTACGACACACCGCTACGTTCCATAGCGGCTTCTTGAATGACCACAAGCCGCTACACGTTCCGGCTATAGAGCAGGGACTCGAGTCTTCTCTCCAGCGACTTGGACAAGCCGCTACATCATCTGAGTATAGAACAAGGATTCGAGTACTCCACCAGCGGCTTCATCATGCCGCTACACCATCCGGGTATCGAATAGGGACTCCTGCTTCCCTCATAACAGCTTCATGACACCGCTACGGTGAGCCGCTACGACACTTGGGCAGCACTTGGTAGAAAAATCACAAAACCAGCTCTTCAATCACTTTTAAAACCTCCAAAATCACCACCTTGTACCTTCAACACCTGATAGAGACATATGCTATGCAATGAGGCCTAAACGAGTCTAAATGCTATCCTAATTGATCAAAATGTACAATAATAGACTATCAAAACAAAGCAAATAAGCAAGACATCAACCAAAACTTGATAGGGATAAGTTTATTCCTAAGTGTAGTTGTAATACTTAAGAGTCAATCCAATCCTAAGTTGATTTCAATTACCAAAATACAAGTCATTAAACTCAATCTAAGCAATCAAAGTTTAGTGAAGTGAACAATTTTCAAGTGACGAGAATAAACAAACGATAACTAGGAACTTGATTCAGTCTAAAGATAGGAACCATGGGGTTAGGATATTGAGTTCAGGTGGTTAAGGTTAAAGTAAAGATGGCAAGCTTATCAATCAATAGTTTCCCTAAGTCTAGATCACTGATAAAGATCAATCATTTCTCAAGACAAAGATCCTTTTGCATCATGAGTCAAACATCAATTCTCGTTGGTTTAATTCATTCAAGCAAACATTATGAACAAGTCCAATAATTATCTAGCAATTATAGCATCAAATCTTTTTGGTTATTCAAGCTAGAGCATATTTAAGTGATTCAGACATTTTATCGAACACTTGTGGTGCATAAAATGTCTACAGTTCTAGCTTAATGTGATCAACACTAATCTAGCATTAAGAACTCTCAAATAACAAGGAAACATGTAAATCCATTACTAAGCACCTTAACTATTAACGTAACCACCCTAATCATCCTAACCCATTGATCCACTAGGGGTCTACTCGCTAATGTTCATGGAAAACCTTGAAACCATGGTTGATTCAAGGATAAACATGATTAGAAAGCAGAATCAATTAATAACACACAAGAGAACAAGATGAAAGTAGATCAAAGTATCAAACTTTCACCAAAGTAGTCTTGTCTTTTGATAGAAAACAAGATAGATCCTCTAATTAGGTTTAAAAAGTACTTATATGAAACTAAAACTCGAGTTGGGTCTACCCAAGAAACCTGGGTTGACCCAATAAAAACGTGGTCTAAGCACTCGTAGCGGCCAAGAGAAACCGCTACGTTCCATAGCGTCTTCTTGAATAGCCACAAGCTGCTACACGTTCCGGCTATAGAGCAGGGACTCGAGTCTTCTCTCCAGCGGCTTGGACAAGCCGCTACATCATCCGGGTATAGAACAGGGACTCGAGTACTCCACCAACGGCTTCATCATGCCGCTACACCATCCGGGTATCGAATAGGGATTCATGCTTCCCTCATAGCGGCTTCATGACACCGCTACGGTGAGCCGCTACGACACTTAGGCAGCACTTGGTCGAAAAATCACAAAACCAGCTGTTCAATCACTTCTAAAAGCTCCAAAATCACCACCTTGTACCTTCAACACCTGATAGAGACATATGCTATGCAATGCAGCCTAAACGAGTCTAAATGCTATCCTAAGTGATCAAAATGTACAATAATAGATTTTCAAAACAAAGCTAATAAGCAAGACATCAGTCCTATTCGCCCTCTTGGGCATCCTACTCGCCCTATTGGGCATCCTACTTGCCCTTACCTCCATATTTGCGTTCTCCTTTGAATTTCGATCGAAACATCTCTTGTATCGTCTCAATTGAAGTTACCATTGGAAGTTTACGATAAAAACCGCAAAGACTTGTTTTCTCGTATGAATTCAGATTGATCTTATAAAATGGCAATGGTTAACTTAACAACTTATCTGCCTCAACTATGCAATTAATTTGAACCTTCCTATAAAATTTTACATCGTATCAAAGGTACTCTTTTGAATAAATCTTAAAAACGTTTAAATCGAAAAACGGTCCGAAAAGGTTTGAAACACGACTAAAAGCACACTTATGATCTTAGACAACATCGGGCACAATGATATTATGACGGTCTATCTTTTAATTGCAGGAAAAGATAAAGTCAAGTTCAGAAAATAAATGTCAAGTTTCAAAGGATAAACACCAATATCGAAAAATATGGGTCGACGAACCAAAACCGCAAGACAGGTTTGAGCCTAAACTCGGCCAGGAAGAACTAGTATTTTTACCATTAAGGGGCGTACATACACGAGAAGAGGTAGGGGACATGAGCAAGCAAAACGGAGAAGAGGTGAACCCAAACCTTCGAGAAAACTAAGGTATGGCCGGCTTGGAACCTTTTGAAATCAGACTTGGAATTTTCGTAGGAAGGTACTAAGAAATAAAAACGCTTTGGAGATCGCCATAAAAACGCTTTCTTAGGAAGGTACTAAGAAATACTCCCTTACTTCAATTTTTTTGTCTTGGCATCAAGAAAACGCTTTCGACGAAGCAAACTCTCGCAGCAGTAAACAGAAAATCATTTAGGCAATGCGATGCCTCATGAAACCAATTTTCCATTATTTTCGTATAACTATAACATTTTATACGAAAGAGCCTGTGAGAAAACAAGATCGGTGTCATGAAAAACGACTTCGCAATGCGAAAAAGAGAATGAGGAAAACACATTCCTTGTTCGCAAATATCACAAGTAATCTGCGAGAGACATTCTCAATTTACTTCTATGCCATACACTTCTCGTAAAACTTATGCGAAACATCCTTCATAAAGCCACATTAAGTTATGTGAAGAAAATTTCGGAAACAAACGTAGCAAGTTTTACAGAGAAGTGTTTTGGACAATTTGCGTATAGCTAAAAACAAAGTCATATGACTCGTCTCTCAACGAAAAAACTAAACTTTATCTCTTTGCACTACAATCTTACAGATCTCATTCTTTAGCCATGCGGCTCGCTGGATTCTGCCTCCCATCTCCCTCGGTTCCATCCGAGTAGGCAATCATCTTGCACGGGTTCTTTATCGAGCCTCTTTGGTTTTGTCTTCATCATACAAAAACAACACAATTTTTGTATGACTATAGGTAAACATTATACGGAACATTCATCGTGTAACTGATACCTAAAGTGGAAAATCGTTTCTAACACCATTGGCCATCTTAGCACGGAAAACTCTGACTTGGTCCATCAATCTTGACAAACGCTCTTTGGCCCTCGGCCAATTATACCTTCCGATAAAAATCCGAACTGGAATTCGGCATTCTCTTTAGGACAACTCTAAACTAACATGATCTTAATGTTAACACGAACGTGCCATAGTCTAATTTGTGACCAGCAACGTCCTCGGTTATGCGGATGAACACATCCAGACTGAGCCAAATTGTTTGAGCAACCATTGCTCCATCTAATCACTTAATGGCAATCTGACAATCCACGATTAGTCAAAAACGCCAAGTGCAAATAACTATTGTAAAACCCATAATTGGAAATCATAAGATAAATTCTTAATATCGAAACTTAGTCGCAACCACCGAACGGTTAACGGAAACCTTAAACTTATCGACAACCGACCAAGTTCAATATGTTCCGCATTTTACTCTAAACCAACAACGTTTTACAAGTCAAAAGCGGCACATACGGAAAAACTCCTAGCAAACCTCTTAGAGCAAAACGAAGAATCCTTAACTATACGCGAAATAAATCTCGGGCGGCCGACTCTTCACAAAGCACAATGAAGTAAGTCATATAATGTAAGGGATAAATTCACGCGACCCATTGGTCCTAATTCCTTACAAACAAACCAAAACGTTTCTCTTCCGTAAGGTTAAAACAAAAACCTTGCGATACCACACATCTTCAAGGCCGCAAACATTTCAAGCACGAAATGCAGCATACAAAATAAAAACTCAACCCTCGACACAGCGAGACGTCCCTAATGCTCGGAGAACTGTTTTCGTCCAAACTTTCCAAAACGGAATGCTCACCTTAAAAACAGTATGTCCGCGGCTATAAAACATACACACCTTCTTAAACATGTATCCTTCGCGAAGGTTCAAAAACGATTATATCTACCAATAAGTTTGTTACTGATCACAACGAACTCTTAATGTCCTAAATAGACTAAGCCATCTAATAGAGATAGCTCTCATACATCCGACACAAGGATAATAGCACTATAAATAAATCCAAAATTTTGGTCAGCACTTTTCGGAAAAATTGTCCCCGAAGAGATGCTTGATTCCTACTATACAAGTCGTATAAGCCGAGAACATATTGCGGACTTTAAAGCGGGATGCAATAAGGTCGAAAGCGATAAGGGAAACGTAAGCCAAAGTAGTCATCGCACCCCCTAAAACCGTGATTAAACCTAGGTCTTACCCTAAACCCAGCACACTGGTCTCTAGCGTCTCAAGGCATGATATCGAAAGATACGAGATCCCAAAATATGTCACTTCGTTTGTGTTCCAAAGTTCATGAAATTCCGAAAAGGAGAATTTTCGAACATTCTCATAATATAATTATCTACAAAGATTAGATATGAGATGATAACTCATAATCTTCCCTCTACATTCACACGAATACAAACATGCTCTTAAAACGTGAAACACAATTCATTAAAAAGGTCGCAAAGCGGATGGGATCCGAAGCCACACACTGTCAGTCCCGAAAACATAAATACGGCCACACTCGGCCAAAATAAGCAGCCTATGAGGCTAGTCTCAATGCCGACAAAGGTCCAATATACAAAGCCATCGGCAGCATCATGCCCGACAATCTCTACACGACACACATCTAAACCATAAAAGTCTCACTGGAGAACAAAAAGTAAGAACCTTAACGCCAAAACGAACTAAGTAAGGCTTGATCCCTTCTACAAGGTTACATAGGCAGCCTTCACAGGGCGCAGCCCCAATTCTACTGCATTCCACTCTTAGAGAAGTGTGTAGACCACTTTCAATGGACCGTTTCAACCATTGATTCCGCTAACTTACCAAACCTGCCAACCGTTTGCTAGAACCTCATGATTCTAACGAGCTAGGGGATTAACTGATGGGGTCAATATCAGTTACGATGAAATCAATAAAAGAAAATCAGGAAAACCGAAATCGAGTTAATATTTTAAAGCGGGAAAATCGAAATCAATTTTCGTATGAATTCTGAAAAGGATTCATATGATAATTCCTCGATAAAGGTTACTCTAGGTCTCGGAAAAATGGATCCCGAGCATCAAAAAAACAAAACGACTATAAGGCTCGATTGTACATCTCGCCAAACGGGCGAATTGAACCGAACAAGCCGTCCAACTCGGTGAATGGACAAGTTGGACCGAGCAAGCCGTCCAAATTGCCCATTCGGCGAGTTAGACCAAACAAGCCATCCAACTCGCCGTAAAGAGCCGTCTACCTCTCCCTTTCGGCGAGTTGGACTAGTCCGACTTGCTGTACGAGCAAGTTGGACTAAATAAGCCGTCCAACTCGCCCGTTCCGTGAGTTGGACCAGTCCAACTTGCCGAACGAGCGAGTTGGATCGAAGAAGCCGTCCACCTTGCATGTTCGATGAGTTGGACCTTACAAGCAATCCAATACGCCCGCTCGGTGATTTGGATCAACCACTCCATCTGCATCTAGTCCTCGTAGCTTCCTCCTTCGAGATCCGATTGAACTTTCTCTTGTTTCATCTGGATCGGAGTTCCCGTTGGAACTTTACGATTTAAAAACCGCAAGAACTTGTTTTCTCGCAAGATGTTTGAATTAATCATATAAAACAGCAACAGTTAACGAAACACCTAAAGCTGCCTCCATTATACGAGAAATTCGAACTTTCTTCGGAATCGACTTCATTTCGGGAGCGTTCTTTCGATAAATCGTAAAAACGCTTAAGTCAAAAACAGCCCGAGAGGGTCTAAAACGCAGCTAAAGGCCCACTATTGATTTTATATGAAATCAAGCCCAATCGATATGATGGTCTATCTTTTACTTTGCAGGAGAAGATAAATGTTAAGTTTGGAAGATAAATGTGAAGTTTCCAAAGATAAACACAAAGATCGAGGGGAAATGGAATATTCCCAGAAAGAAGTAAACTCGACCGAGGGCAGAATATGAACGGGGGACTGACCCAGAAGGCATACATAAGGGGAGCTAATGCTAAAGGCGCAGGGATCCGAAGATTTAGACCTAGAGAAGCTCTGTTAGCTTATAAGAACTTATAACTTAGGTGGCTAGAAGGACAGAGTTATACTCAGACGTTTCTCCATCTTTGTTCGACAATTCTGATTTTCTTAGACTCTACAACTCATTGCATTTAGAAACCCTAAGCTTTATTCTTGACAAGCTCAGTTTCTATGCATGGCTCTCGATTACCAGACAAACTTGCTCCGCCAATTCGATCTCTTGGTCCACTCTTTTAATCGAACTACGTCCGAGTTGATCCTCGAAAGGGGTACATAGGCAGCCTTTCTTAAGGCCCAGTCCCAAATCCTTCAAACCTTTTCCTTCTTTTTTGTCTGTTGCTAAGCGAGTTGCAGCCACATAGAGGTCTGTCGACATAGGTGGTAGAGCTAGCAAAATTAGTCTCGTTTTATTGCTTGTGTTATATGAATTTCTTTGTGATCCTGTTTCCCGGACAAGTTTCATGTACGCTTTTGTCTCTGGAGCGCTCGTACGCAAATTCGAACTAAAGATCTAATGTTCTCTAAAATTGTTTTGTTATGTTTTCATGTTTTCCAAGTTTACTTAATTACTTGTCGTTGGCTCTCATAGAGAATCTGGGACCTCAGGGAAAGTTAGGGTTGCTTGACTTTTCCTTAATTTACGAAAATCGACGGTGTGAATTTTGGTTCCCACAAAAGACATAAATTGCATGCCCGACCTATAGCATAATCTATTAAGTCTTTGACAAGCAACAGAAAACGGATGTGAGGTTAAAATGAAAGATATCTATTTACACTCATAGGTTCGTATGGCAGGTTACTTGTACGTATTACAAGATCCCCAAACCGTCTCTACAAGACCCCGATGGAGATTAGCTATCCGCAGTGTTTACATGTCAGAGATGAAGATGCAACATGGAGGTGGCTCGAGTAGGACATATAAGATATGGCGTGATGAACAACATGGTAAAGAAAGAGATGGTTGAAGGAATGCGAAGTGTAACACAAAAAGAAACCGTGTGTGACGCATGTCTAGTAGGGAAGCAGATTAGACATTCATTCTCGACTAAAGCCATGTTTCATGCGACAAAGCCATTGGAGTTATTTCATGGAGATTTGTGTGGACCAATCACACTACCAACACCAGCAAATAACAAGTATGTCTTTGTCCTGATTGATGATTTCTCCAGGTGTATGTGGACTATACTTATGAAGGAGAATAGTGAGGCATTCAATCAGTCAAAAGGTTTAAGGAAAGTGTAGAGAAACAAAACGGTTCAACCATCAAGAACTTTCGCATTGATAGAGGAGGAGAGTTTACCTCAACTAAGTCGAAGATGTCGAACTACTTACGGGTTGAAAGTATGATAGTCGAGTTGGAAGCTATCACGATAAACAAGAAATTGGAGCTTGTAGATAGACCAGCTGAAGTGAAACCTATAGGGTTAAAGTGGATCTACAAGATTAAAAGAAAAGCGGATGGTACGATGAACAAGTATAAAACGAGACTCGTGGAAATAGGCTATGTAAAAAGACAAGGAATAGATTACGATGAATTGTTTGCACCAGTGACACATCTCGTAACTATACAGCTCTTAATAGCCCTTGCAGCCACAAACAAATGGGAGATTCATCATCTGGACGTGAAGACCGCTTTCTTGTATGGAGATCTTAAGGAGACAGTGTATGTGAGACAACCTAAAGATTTTGAAAAGAAAAGAGAAGAGGATCGAGTTTATGTGTTGCACAAGGCTTTATATGGGTTACGCCAATCGCCTAGAGCACGAAATGTAAAACTCGATCAGGTCCTATTAGAGATACACTTTAGGAAGTGCACATCAGTGTATCACAAGAATGAAGAAGGAGAATTCTTTTTTTATGACACAAAGATGGAAGTGTGTAACACGACTCACCTAGCAATGGAGTCGAGTTTAAAATTCTTAAAGATTGAAGATAAGCCAGCGATAAATGCTACGGAATACAGAAGAAGCATATGATGTTTAAGGTATCTACTTCACACAAGACCATACGTGTGTTACGCAGTTGGTGTTCTAAGTCGATACATGCAAACTCCAGGTGTTGAGCAGAAGGCCGACATTCTTACCAAGCCATCAGCAAGGATCAAGTACAAGCAAATGAGAAGCTTAATTGGAGTTCAAGAAATTGATCTCCCTTATTCAAATTGAAATAAAAGGGGGTGATTGTTGGATAATTTCAAGCTTATGGAAACTTAACATATTAATAAGTGCTTAATATTTTAAGAGAAATACAAAAAGGAAATCTGGAATAGGAAAATGATGTTTACTATTAAGGTTAGGTTTGTGTTTCCATATCCCACATGTTAATGAAATTATCTTTCATTGTAAATATAGGTCTCATGGAGAGGTGTTCCATAAGATCTAAGCGAGTAGATCATAAAAGATCTAAGAGAGTAGATCATAAAGTATCTAAGAAAGACATTGAGAGCCTTAATTTTGAGAGTTTTCTAAAGCATTAAGAAAATATGTTCATATAATTCTGTGTTTCTAGAAATCTGAATTGGTATCAAAGCCTCAAACTGGAGACTCGATCTAAGCTTAATTTGAAGCTTTGATCCTGGTATAAAACCGCATCGAAAGACATTTGGAACGCCATCAAGTCATGAAAACTTGGAGCTGATCATGTAAGGGAGGCGAGCCTTAAGACATTGATGACGAAGTTCGACAGGTTGAAAATAGATGATAGTGATACAGTTGATGACTTTCAGGAAAGATATCGGGGTAATCATAAAAGGCAGCCTCTTTGGGAGGAAACATAGAAGAGTCCAAGAAGGTCAGGTTTTGTTGATGGTTCTTGTGTTTATATTGTTGGAAAGTGTGTTGTTACTTTTGTGTGCAAGATTGGAGAGAAGAAGGCACTCAAAGATGTTGAGGTCAAAATCGGTTACGACGAAATCAATAACTGAAACTTCCCGTAAAATGTTTCTCTTTAAAAATAAAAGAGATAATATTTGAGAGCGGGAAAACCAAAATCGAGTTTCGTATGAATTCTGAAAAGAATTCATACAATAAGTCCTCGAGAAAGGTTACTCTATGCCTTGGAAAAATGGATCCCGAGCATCCAAACAACAAAACGACTATAAGGCTCGATCGTCCAACCCGCCAAACGGGTGAGTTAAACCGAACGAGCCGTCCAACTCGCCTGTTCGGCGAGTTGGACCGAACAAGCCGTCCACCTTGCCCGTTCGGCGAGTTGGACCGTACAAGAAATCCAACTCGCCCGCTCGGCGAGTTTTATAACCTACTACATCTTCATCTTGTCCTCGTAGCTTCCTCCTTCGAGATCAAATTGAACTTGCTCTTGTTTCATCTCGATCGGAGTTACCGTTGGAACTTTACGATTTAAAACCGCAAGAACTTGTTTTCTCGTATGAGGTTAGAATTAATCGTATAAAACGGAAATGGTTAACCAATCACTTAAATTTGCCTCAACTATAAGAGAAATTAGAACTTTCTTCAGAATCGGATTTGTTTCAGGAGCGCTCTTCAATAAATCATAAAAATGCTTAAGTCGAAAAACGGTCCGAGAGGGGCTAAAACGCGACTAAAAGCTCACTCACGATTTTATACGAAATTAAGCCCAATCGATATGATGGTCTATCTTTTAGTGTGCAGGAGAAGAGAAATGTTAGGTTTGGAAGATAAATGTGGAGTTTCCAAAGATAAACACGAAAATCGAAGGAAAATGAAATATTCCCAGAAAGCAGTAAACTTGACCGAGGGCAGAATATCAAAGGGGGACTGACCCAGAAGGCTTATATAAGGGGAGCTAAAGCTCAAGGCGCAGGGATCCAAAGATTTAGACCTAGAGAAGCTCTGTTAGCTTATAAGAACTTAGAACTTAGGTGGCTAGAAGGGCAGAGTTATACTCAGATGTTTCTCCATCTTTATTCGACGATTCTGATTTCCTTAGACTCTACAACTCATTGCACTTTGAAATCCTAAGCTTTTATCTCGACAACCTCGGTTTCTATGACTGGCACTCAATTACCAGACGAACTTGCTCCAGCAGTTAAATCTCTTGGTCCACTCTTTTAATTGAACTACACCCTACTTGATCCTCGAAATGGGTACGTAGGCAGCCTTTCTTAAGGTCCAGTCCCAAATCCTTCAAACCTTTTTCGTTTTTCTGGTCTATTTCTAAGCGATTTGCAGGCACATAGGTTTCTCTCGACATAGGTGGTAGAGCCAGCAAACAAAGTCTCGTTTTATTTCTTGTGTTATACGTATTCCTTTGTGATCCCGTTTCCAGACAAGCTTCATTTACGCTTTTGTCTCTGGACACACGTACACAAATTCGAACTAATGATCTATTGTTTTCTAAATTCGTTTTTTGTTATCTTTTCATGTTTTCCAAGTTTACTCGATAACTTGTCGTTGGCTCTCGCATAGAATCCGGGTCCTCAGGGAAAGTTAGGGTCTCTTGACTTTTCCTTAATTTAAGGAAATCGACGGTGTGAATTTTGGTTCCCACAGTTTGGCACTAGTAGGAGGGGGGGGGTACGGATTACTCTAACTCATGGCTGCAAAACGGTTGATCGAAACGATATCTGGGGAAATAGCTCATCGACCCAAAGATGTTCTTATAATTCTTCCTATATATATGTCTTCCTCTCTGGCATTTTTAATGGTTGGATGTTAGCTAAGGAGATCAATAATAATGTTTTGAGTTATAAGATGGGGAAATTTTACATAAGTCACAATATACTATAATGTACAACCTGATGCTTAGTAAATATTTATGATTAGATGATGTTGAATCTGAAATCAGTGTTGTATTGGAATTCGACACGATTTCGATGGTGGGATTTATGAGAAGTCTTCTACTAAGCTCAAACTGGGCGGATTAGCATAAAGGGGATTTATAAATAGTACTGCACCCGGTGAAAGGGTGCGTACGTACCTTTAAATATCGATCAAGTCATCGTAGTTTATAACAAAGGGATACAAATGCCTAGATCAAGGCATGTTCTTGAGTGGAAGATGTTGTGCCTAGCAATAGCTCGGCAGTGACGTGCTTGGCTGTTACTCGGTGAAGAGAATGTGCCTAGCAATTGATCGTTGATGATGCGTTTGGATATCGGTCGGCGAAGGTACTGTGCTTAGAGACAGCTCGTTGATGATGTGTTTGGCTGTCGGTCATCTAAGAGATTTTGCCTAGCGACAACGCCTAGCGGTCGCTCGTTGATGATGCGTTTGGCTGTCATTCTTCGAAGAGACTGTGCCTAGAGACATCGCCTAGCGATCGCTCGTTGATGATGTGTTTGACTATTAGTCGGCATAGAGAATGTTCCTAGTGACAGCGCCTAGCGATCGCTCGTTGATGATGTGTTTGGCCGGTCGGTGTAGAGATTGTGCCTAGGATAACGGCTAACGACAACGCCTAACGATCGCTCGTTAATGATGTGTTTGCCTATCAGTCGGGGTAGAGACTGTGCCTAGTGACAGCTCCTAGCGATCGCACGTTGGTGAGGAAGTCGCTCGCCTAAGACGCTTTTTTTTAAAGTATATTCTCTCTCTAGATACTGGATATAGGAATGTTTTCATCCTTTTCTCTCTCTGGGAATCTCCAAAAGTCTGTCTCCTCTCAAGGAGGTGGTGCTTCCTTATTTATACAAGGATGAAGTCTAGGGTTTTCCAATGATCTCCTTTTAAATGGACTGAGTTCATTGTCTAATAGACCTTGTTGAGGGAGAAAGTGAAGGGTCCCGACCCAGATTTCATTACCGCTGGTATGTCCGTGGGCCGCCTTCCTCAACCAAACATGGTCATTTACTGATTTTCCCTATTCTTAGGATTTTATCTAGTTTTTCTCTATGAGGTTTAGGTCAGCTCACAGAGTTCACTAAGACTAACCAGCATCCTAGCAAATCACTAAGAATCACAGTAATATAAACATGTACCTTATTGCCTTGGTTCTTGGTTGAATGCTTGTCCATCCATATGTTCCATCCGTGTTATCTTCATTCCTCCTTATCCAGCTTAACTCGATCAGACACTTAACCGAATCCCCTTGTTCCTTAGTCACTCAACCTACCATATTCACATGACCAAGTAAACAAGAAGAGGCGGCTTGTTCTCCAACCAGCCATCCAGTACAGTCGATACACTAGCCAAACTAGATCCAACTCGATCATTCCTTTAGTTCCAGGTGTGTACACTAGAACATTCCGCGTCTATACAGCCGCTTGGCTTGAGAAGATTACACCATGGAATCGATCGCCATCGAACCACCACCGACATAACCATCAATCATCTTTCATCTCATGCTCCACACTCGATTGTGACTCATCCAGACACAAACTGCACCGAACACCTCCTGTTTTCTCTTATGCTCGATCCTCTACAACAATAACCGCCTGTCAACCGTTCTTCCCTCTTGATTTGTTGAGAGAACTCCGTCTGAACCATGCGCGACTCAGTACGTAAGCAAGCCCATCGCTTGACTCTTGGATTGTCCAAAGAAGGTTTTGATCAGTCTGTTTGCGATATCAAATGTAATATATCTCGCTTCCCAAATGATCAGACACGTTCCGATCAACATGCCGCACAGACCACTTGCCGTCTAGGAAGAGAGACTCAAGATCACCCACTGAGACTCGGATCGGCCCTCCGGCGAACATTCTCTCTTTTCCAATCAGTCTCTCCCTCTCTCGGTTGTTCTCTCTATTTTCTCTGTATTTTTCTGTCCAGAAACAATGGAAGAAGTGCTCCACTTTCTCTGTCCACGAAATCCTCTATAAAAGGAGTTTGGGCGGTTACTCCTCGGCCTTAACCGCCCATAACTGTTTTCAAAACTGCTCCCGCGCCCAGACTATCCGCAAAGTAACTTCTCCCAGATATTTAGTTAACTCCCGAATCAAGTAACTGCTCATCGTAGGTTATCCCATTCAGTAGCCAACTTCACCAGTTAAGTAGTTTCATAACTGTTCCATAACTGCCCCCTTAGTAATTGTCCTTCCTGTCAGTGATTAAGCATTGGATAAACCAGTAACTCTCTTTAAGCTCAGCCAGCTGCCAATGACGGTTTAGGCCAGTTCAGTAACTGTGTAGCCCAATAATTGTCCGCAACTACCTAACATCAACCCAGTAACTGTCCAGGTCAGTTAAGTCAATCCCAAAACCACTCTGGAACTGCTTAGTAACTGCTTCTATACCCACCAGATAACTGTTCCCGCTTTTTTCCCTGGCTTATCAGTACACGTTTGGCTAAATAACCGTTCTCGCCAAAATGTATATCAATCAGTCCATACATAGACTAACCGATCTCGGATAACAAGACCAATTGTCTTGTCCGAATCTGACCAGCTTGGTACGACAAGCTCAACCGCTCAATCCAGACCCGAAAATGTTGTCCTAAACCGACCAACATTATCATAGACGACATGTTTAATCATGAATAGTTCGTCTGATCAGTCTAGCTTAACCGTCCTTGGACTGATCCATCTCAGACTGCAGAACACAAGCATTACAAGTCCCCCCACTTGGAATGAATTAATCCTTAAATTCAGATGTCAGTAGAACCTTGTTCAATCTCTTCAGATCATTCCAGACTTCTGGCACTCAGTAGCCTTAATTCAGTTCTCAAACTTTTGGTCAATCGACCACATATGTTTTTTTTCAGACTTCTGTGCTATTGAATTTAGAACACTTGATCGCAACCACACTTGGATTCGATCTCAGCTATCGACTTTCTCGACCTGGTCTCTTTTCCACTTATTTAGTCTCACATACCCTGTTCAGTTCAGAAACTCACTAAGCATAGTAGTTCTTATTTTCGAGCAATCTATTGGTGATTAGACACACACTTTGGCAAGAACATTTGACTCTCAATAGTGTTGATCGATTTACCTAAATTCCTGAAGTTTTAACTCACTACCTTAGTTAAGTTTTTCCTGTTTTCTTTCTTTAACCGATCACAATCATGCATTGACTCTATCTTAGTCCCTCCAAGACTCAATCCAAACCATTCTTAGTCCAATACGGACTTGGCCGTTTGATATTGTATAAACCGATCTTTCCTTAGCATTGACCAACTCCAAATGCTAGGACACTTGATCATTTCCAGAACTCATGGATCTCTCACCTTGATCCTTACAGTTGTTTCCAGGGATCTCTCTGATCCTAACCAGCTTACCGATCACTTATGACCCTTACAAACATCTCTAAGATCCTTACTGATCCTTATTGACACTTCTGGATCACTCTTGATCCTTACAGATTTTTCATTCCTGGATTACACTCTTGATCCTTTACACAATTTTCTTTCGGTCTCTCGGTCCCTCCAGTCACAAACCCATAATGGGGAACTTGTCCAGTTCCAGTAACCCAATCACAAATATATCTTGTAATTATAGAGCTTGAAGAAGAAGCAAGGGATCCAGTCATTCTTGGGTGTTCTTTCTTATGCACAACTGGTTCAATTATCGATGTAAGGAATGGGAGGATCGATCTCCCATCGAAGACATTGTGATGAAGTTTGAGATGAATAAGCTACTCAAGAAACCGATGCTGGATGGGCATACCCTTCACAGTGGATGGAGAGGATGATATGACTGAGGATATCTTAACCGAAGGTCCACTTGAATTAGCCTTAATAAGAGCTGAGGTTAGCAGAACATCAAGAGTGTGGATGCTGACAGCTATGCAAAGATGCTAATTTCAGCCAGAACTATGGAAAAGATGGTTGCCTATTTAAGTCTGGGTGAAAAATGGATAGCAAGCTGAGCAACCCGGCGGGAGGAACCTTTTCAAAAAGTTCACATGTTCCGGTCAATCATGTAAGACCCGATCATGGCCTCTCGACCCAATTGGACCCGCGAACTTACTTTATATATTTCATTGTTTGTTTGTTTCATTTTTAGGACTTTTATTTACGAAGTCATATTCATATACGAGGTTCATAAACAATCGACATATATCACATCAGAATAATTAATAAGTTTATTTGTATCACTCAGAATCATATGATCCAATACATAGTTTCTTAACAGTCTCATAAACAATAACTAGTTCCTCCCTAACTTCATCTAGCCACACACCACACAGCCTCTCACTGATTGAGTCTTCACGGCTCCTTGGCTTGACCACAACCAGCCTCAATTCATGAAACCATAACCCATAAGCATTAATCATAACCGAAGTCAGAACGGATATATTCTACAATGCTTGGCTTGATCCCTAGAACTATGATAAACCTCAATCAAGACGATCATATAATAAGTCGGACCGGTCTACCATACCCTAATTCAATCATCCAACCACCCCACATGACTTAGAAAAAATAGACAGTCCAGTTAAAACAAACAGAAACACGATCAGAACCGTATCGCCCAAAGACCAGTCCGTCCATCCGGGCAATGTCTAAGTACGATCGGCCATTCCGGCTCAAAGTCTCAATAGACTTCCTTACCTGATCCAGCACTGGACGTGGATCCATACAACCGAGTAAGCCCCAGACCCAATCCGGATGGCATTACAACAGATCAGACCTTGTGACTCATTACTCTGGTTAAACAGTCGTGTATATGTCCTAGCTTATAGCCATGGACTGATCCGTATGGACCAGACATAACCTGCATCCAATGGCACCGTTTGGAACTTGCACTGTTTGGTAACTTGCACCCTTTGGTCAATGACACCCTTTGGTCTATGGTACCTTCTGGTACTCGTAACTCTTGGTATCTCGTACCTTCTGGTTACTCGTACTCTCTGGACTCTCATTACCTTTGGCACTCATGACCTTTGGCAACCCGTACCCTTTGGCAATTCGTACCCTTTGGGACTTTCCAAACGTTCAGCCCAACCGCCCATTCATTGGAACGATCCAGACTGATCCGCATAACCGACCCATGTTCTAGGTTGCGGTAAAAATGTGGATGAGTTAAGACCAGGGACGTAATCCTTGGATTCCACCATCACATCTTTTCATTGAAAACCAGAAAGAGAAGATGGAGAATGAATGGAACAGATCAAGAGAAACGGATGAGACTATGGAATCGACCAAACCATCGACTCGGCCACAAGGGCTAACCGTATGGACTTAGGAACCCACGACCTATCTCTTACCTTGGAAACCACGTTAGGGTCTTCCACATTCTTCCCCTTATCAGCCTTTCCCATTCTTGATAGCAGATGCTTACACAAACGATCTTAGTCGCAGAAAAGACAATCCCCACAATCGACCTTGTTCTTGACCGAAAACTCTCTCTTTCTCTCTCTCACGTTTTTCTCTGAGTATTTTACTCTGAAATTGGATGATAAAAACGTGTGAAGAGGCCCCCTATTTATTGAGAACGAAGGGGTAAGTCTTTCCCCACGAACATGCATGACTTGTGGGCGAAAGGGCATGACTTGTGGGCGAAAGGGCATATGACTTGGTGAATAGGTTGCACCTTTTGGCCGCATGCATCCCTTCGCCTGTATCTGACCTTTCTTGGGTCGATACCATGACCAAACAGAGACCCAGACCCACCAGGCTTAGCCCATGGCCTTACCCAAAATTAGTTAATATATTTTATTACATTTTATCAAAATTTAAATTTTTGATGATCTATAAATAGAGACTACTTTTGTATGATTTGGACATATACAATGAAAATTTTTATCATAAATTTTAAGAACATTTTCAATCAAATTATATTATATTTTTTATTAAAAATTTATAAAATTACAACTCTAACTATCTTTACTTGTTTTTATAATTTTTTTGTTTAAAATTAACTGTTTTTATTTAGTTAAAGCCTCTATGTTGGTTTTTATGAGTTTCGATGTTAAAAAATAATAAAATAGCTGAAATGACATGTCAAAACTTTTTTTTATGATTAATTGATGTTATTAGATGATGTGGACACTTTAAATATTGAGTTTATTGCCTTTTTAGTATTAGTAGATCATTGTTGTAAAAGAGAAAAAAGAATAGTTATATTTGATATATTGACTAAAAACCTAAGAAAATTTGTGTCCCCAAAATAGCATTAAATGAGAAAATAACTAAACCAGACTTTATTAAATAGTGCAAATATATATTTATATCTATTAAAAATTATGAATTAGAGTTTAGAGCTATAAGGTGGGGTTTTGAAGTTGAGATTTAAAATTTTTAAAAAATTAGAAAAAAAATATTTTAATCATTTTTTAAATTTATTTTTGTTACAAAAGCTTTAGAAAAGTCTATTTAAAAAGATATTTTAATTTTAATAATATAGATCTCTAAAGCAACACTAAAAAAACTCCGAATAATCTGAATCGTGGACGCATCTAAAACCCTAAAAACCCATTTAGTTGAATAAACCGCCTCCAAAGCGAACAATCAAAGATCCCATCTCAGGAGCGATGAGGAGAGTTACCGGACTCGCTGCGCGCACTATCTCATCCTCCGTCGCCGTCCATCCACGTCTTACTCAGACCACAGCGATGATGACCACGATTCCTTCCGCTGACCCTCCGTCCCCGAGATTTGGTGGTCTACCCACGCCGTCTTTTGCCGGCGGGTTCGCTGGGATTGTTTTCTTTTCCGCTGCGGCGGCATCGTCACTTGGCCAGGAAGTCCACGCCAAGGAAATGGGCAGTAAATTCAACCCTAAAGAGGTGGTTCTGTATCAGTACGAGGCTTGCCCTTTCTGCAATAAGGTCAAAGGTAACGTTTAGATCCGATCCACTTTGTACCGATTCATTAATAGATTGGTGATTAACCGATGTTTCTATTATATATAGCGTTCTTGGATTTCAACAAGATTCCTTACAAGATTGTTGAAGTGAATCCCTTGTTTAAGAAAGAAATCAAATGGTCTGATTACAAGAAGGTGCCCATCCTTACTGTTGATGGTGAACAATTGGTTGATTCTTCAGGTTTGTGCCTAATCTGTACTCTTTTTTCCAGGTGTACACATGCTTTGTTGAGTAATCTTTGTTTCTTGGTGCAGTGATAATCGATAGCTTATTCCAAAGGATGCACCCTGGAATTTCAAAGTCTGAAGATGATGAAGAGACAAAATGGCGCAAGTATGATTCTTTTTCTTTCTAATTTTGGTGACCTATACTGCAGCTGATAATGAATCTTCCTTTGATAGGTGGGTTGACAATCACCTTGTGCATATTTTGTCACCAAACATATACAGGAGTACGTCAGAGGCTCTGGAGTCCTTTGACTACATCACTACCCATGGTATGTTTACAGTCGTGTTTGCTTTTTCTTTATATGCTCTTTTTGTATGTTTATCCTTTTTGGATTATAGGTATTAGTCAGTATTTTATAATTCCTGGGACACCTATTTTTATAAAGCGTGTGTAGGACTGTACATCTTCTCTAAGACCTAATCTCTCGCCATGGGTAATTATAGGAAATTTCGGTTTCACGGAAAGATTAGTGGCAAAATATGCGGGAGCTACGGCAATGTACTTTGTGTCAAAGAAACTGAAGAAGAAATATAACATAACAGATGAACGTGCAGCTCTTTATGATGCTGCTGAGACATGGGTCGATGCCCTCAATGGGCGTCCATTCCTCGGTATATCCAACTTTACAACATAACCGTAGTCCCCACTTTCTTGATTGGTTCATAATTGTAGCTTTTATTTACAGGTGGGTCAAAACCAAACTTGGCCGATCTCGCTGTATTTGGTGTTTTGAGGCCTATAAGGTACCTTAGATCGGGTAAGGATATGGTGGACAACACACGCATAGGTGAATGGTATTCTCGAATGGAGAACACGGTCGGAGAGCCTTCAGGGATCAAAGAGTAAAGGAGCTTTGCTTTATATCTCTAATAAGAATATGAATTTTGCATAATCTTTCGCTGATTTCATGGCGTAACAATATTTTAAGTTTTAGAACTAGAGAAAGAAACCAAAGTAAAAAGACTTCTCTTCTTGTGAATGGGGATTTTAAGTACTGTGACATGCATGGTTTGGTCACTCTTGCTTTTGCTAAAAAGTCGTTTCTTTTACTCTCTTTTGCTAAGTGTAGAACCAGTTCTACAATATTACAAACTAAATAATTGTCTTAAATAATGATTGAAGCAGACTTTAGATTACAAAAAAATGATACTGAACTATTGAAGAACAAAAAAAAAGATCATGTGGAAGCTAAATGTTTGTTTCCTTATATATTTCAATTTTTAGTAATGTTTAAAGCAATCAAACTCCAATATAATATAAATTAGAATCCATACTATAATTATATTATAATTATAACTAAAATCTATAACAATCAAAATCCATAACATAATTATATTATACTACACAAACTTTTTAAAAGTTAATATCTCATCTCTCTCTTGCTCTTTCTTTTCTCTCGAAAAAACTCTAATTTTATGTATGTGGCAATTGGCGGTTGTTCATCTTCGCCGTCGACCTCCCACTGCATATTAGGGTCAACATCAGTCGCGGCGAAATCTATGTTCTAAAATTACTATAGGAATATTTAATCTTTTCCAAGTAAAAAAAATGAGAAAACATTGTGTCTGAACACGTCATGGTCTTGTTCATCACACCAGAAGACAACTGTATTGCCTCAACGTCTCATCGCAAACGTTGACCAACGTCTCATCTAAAAGTGAAAGATACGGTTAAACAAATAGACTCCCAAATATCCGCAGGGAAACGGCCAAGCCGAAACCATCAACAAAATTGTCTTAGATGGCTCGAGAAACATTTAGACGCTAAAAAAGGTCGATGGGCGGAGGAACTCGAAGGAGTCATTTGGTCCCATCGAACCACACCAACACGAGCAACGTGAGAGACTCCTTTTGCCCTCGTCATGGGACATAATGCATGATCCCAGTTGAAGTCGAATTTCCCGGAGTACGAAGGAGGCTGCTTCCCGAACGGGAAAACCTTAACGACTCCATGCTATTAGACGATCTCGACCTCATCATCAAGCGCCGGGATCAAGCGCTCATACAAATCCAGAATTACCAACAAGCTGCCGCCGATCAAACGTTCGAAATCGCAGGTTCAACGAAGGCGATCTAGTTCTACACAAAGTTTTCCAAAACACCGCTGAACTAAATGCGGAAAAACTTGGAACAAACTGGGAAGGACCTTACAAAGTCATAAAGGTCGTCCGACCAGGAATCTGGAACGCGAAGCACCTTAAAAAATATTATCACCAAACAGTCACACCGCAACCAACTGAACTACGAGACAATTTGATCCTCGAAAAGGGTACGTACACAATTCATCGCAAGACGAGTTTAGCTGTCCCCCTCCCCTCTAATGGTGGGGGGAATGGGTACGTATACGTATACCCGTATACGTATACCCGTATACTTCCAAGTGCAAAATATTCGCTCTTGTACTCGATACTTTTGAAACTTTTTCCAACAATAAGAAGACGCAATATGACTTTTACAAGCCTCGTAAATCTCCCTATCATCAAAATGCTCGATCTCACAACTTACCTCGCTTAAAGAAGCCGAAGTAAAAACCGACGATCATACTCATACAACGCTTCAAGCCCGCAAGCATTTTATCGCGAGGTGCGGCCTAAGAAAAACTCAACCTTCGATACAGCGAGACGTTGTGATGAAAACATTCCAAGGGATACACTCTGAAATTGGTAGAGGGATAAGCCGTGCTGCTATGAAACAGCGAAGCTTCAAAGACGAGGGATGTGGTGTGAATGGTCACACGAAGGATGCAGAAGACCTCTGATATTCCAACTCAATGGCCTAGGATATGACGCACCTAGACGACAATGAAGTTGACCCCCTGGATATAACGCACCAGGATTGATCACTCTTATTTTATTTCATTGAGATTACAACTTATTTATAAGGAAACAAAACTTGCAAACAAAGCAAGATAATTAATATTCTAGGAAATCATCAAACAATGCATGAAGAAAAAAGAAGGTTCTTGAAACAAACATCCTTGCATGCAAGAGAGAGAGAGAGAGAGAAGTTTTCCATGCAATTTGATTTTTGATTTTCGTCACTTTTCTTGGACAGCAAAGAAACCACTTGATTTTGATTCTTCTTGGGCTTATAAATCCATAAAAATGTGATAGACATGTTAGCTAACATCATGGGTTGATTTCTGAATATTTTCCATGTCCAAAACTTCATAAATCAGTCCAAGATCACATCATAAAAAACATCTGTCTTCAAATCTTGCTCTCCAAAGAAAGAAAAAACTTGAACACATACTTCTCAAATGGTCCAACACAGAAATAACAAAACTCTTTCTGTTTTCCTTTTCTTTGTAGAAGATGGATATATGAGAATGATGGATACCATAAGGATCCGATGGACTAGAACTGGATGGAACGAAGTGCACCACACGAGGGATGGAAGACTCGTGATACAACACAAATATCTTTGGCCGTGGAGGTTCTGGTCTCATAAGGCAAAGAGAGGGGGGCGAGTTCTCGCAAGAGCTCTTAAGGTTTTCTTTAGGAAAATGTTTTAGTTTTATATGATGCGTGAAGAAAGTACAAACGGTTTATAGGGGACTTATATAGATGTCTAATACCGTGGGTACCTTCGAGGGTCTTTGAAGCAAATATTACAAAGTTTTGGACTAAATGAAAACCTTAATAGGCGTGCAAGCCAACTAATAAAGTTTGGGAAACAAATTTAAATAAAAAGAAATAAAAGGGACCAAACTGCAAAACAAATCAAACCGTTAGAAATGAGACTTTAAATGCTTACCTTCTTACCTTTTGGGTCGGTTTGATTGGCCCTTGATCATGCTAGACGTGCTGATCTTCAATGCTTATAACCAGCAAGTTGTTGTGGTTTTGGTCTGGAATGAATGGCCAAAGGTCTTCACTTGTGGGCTTGATCTTCTCGGATGGTCCATCACTCTTGGGACTTGGTTCTTGATCAGCTTGATCTTCATTTGGCTTAACCTCAGTTGGATTTACCTGAAAATGGTCAAAAGAAAGCATCATGCTCTCATTAAACTTATGTTGAAGTATCTTAGCTCTTTGTCTAGTCATAGGTCCTTTGAACACAATAGGCATGGACACTTCTTGGACAGCTTCTGTTTGGGACATCTTGGTGATCATGTCCTGGATGCCAGGCTGGTTAGGTCAGGTTCAGGTTCAGGCTGAATGGGCTTAATGTCCTCATCATTCCCTCCCTCTTCAAAAGGTTTTGACGTCAAAAGTGGTTCATCTGCAAGGTAAGGAGACAAGCCAGTCACATTGAACGTGGATGATACATTCATGTCACATGGTAGGTCAAGTCGATAGGCGTTGTTGTTTATCCTCGACCACTTGGAACGGCCCATCTCCTCTTGGTTTTAACTTAGAGCTCCCCTGGCTGGGAAACCTTTCTTGTCTCATGTGTAGCCAAACCCATTCCCCTGGTTCAAACACTATGTCCTTACGTCCCTTGTTGGCATGTCTAGTGTACTGCTCAGTCCTCTTCTCCAAGTTTCCAATGACTTTCTGGTGGAGTTCCTTGACATACTTAGCCTTGGCTTCTACGGTCAGGCTAATAACCTCGGCTGGTGGAAATGGTTTGAGATCCAAGGGTGTGTTCGGATTGAACCCATAGGCAGCTTCAAATGGTGACATCTTTGTGGCTGAGTGTTGACCTCCGTTGTAGGCAAATTTAACAAAGGGAATGCACTTGACCCAAGTCTTCATGTTCTTCCAAATGGTGGCCCTAAGTAGTGTTGAAAGTGTCCGGTTAACCACTTCTGTCTGGCCATCAGTTTGGGGATGGCAATTTGTGGATAATAGGAGTTTGGTTCCCATCTTCCTCCATAAACTCCTTCAAAAGTGGCTTAGGAATTTGCTATCTCGGTCGGACACAATGGTCCTAGGTACCCCCATGCAAACGTACAATCTCATTGAAGAATATGTCGGCTGTCTTGGATGCACCATTCACCTTAGCACAAGGTATGAAGTGTGACATCTTGGAAAATCGATCCACCACCACAAATATGGAATCCTTGTGTTGTACCTTTGGTAGTCCTAAGACAAAGTCCATGGACGGATCCACCCAAGGTGTAGTAGGGATTGGCATGGGCATGGATAGGCCATGTGGTTGTACCTTGGACTTGGCCTTCTTGCAAGTCACACATCTTGCACAATGGGATTAGATAGTCTTCTTCAAGTGTGACCAGTAGAAATGTTCCTTCACTACACCCAAAGTTTTGTCCACTCCAAAGTGCCCCTTGAGTCCTCCTCCATGAGCCTCTCGGGTGATTAAGTCCCTCAATGAGCACTGTGGGATACACAACCTTCTACCCTTGAATAGGAACCCTTCATGAAAATAGAACTTCCCTTGTGGTCCCTTGGTACAGCCAGCATACGTCTCAGCAAGGTCTGGGTCTCCTTCATAAAGATCCTTGATGAACTCAAATCCCATCACCTTAGCTTCCATTGTTGCGATCAAGGCATATCTCCTTGAAAGTGCATCGGCCACAATGTTGTCCTTTCTTCCTTCCTTTAACTTTCTTAACCCACGCCTCTTGATTCTGAGTAATTTATTTTTTCTTCTTGCGAGGCATTGTTCTAAAGCTTGGCAACCATGGAGAGTGAAGAAAAAGTTGAAGAATACAACACTTCTGAAATAGATTGGGGAGAAGAAACGAACCAGGCTAGTTGGGATGATGAAGATGACCACACTGAAGGTCATTGGTACATCGATTTTATTTCAGAGTATGTCCCTAATGATGAGAAATAGTATCAAGAAGTGGAACCAGAACCAATGGACCAGTATTCAACTCGTTATGGTCCCAAATCCTAACTCACCTATGATCACAACTACTCATCTGATTATGAGGAAAGTTATTATGGGAAATTTTATGGTCAAGCTTGTCCAAGGAGAATGAAGATCACCATGGCTACACCAGTAAAGTCTGACCATGGGAAACGATCAAGCCATGTTAGCAACAAGCCATAGAACCACAAAGGTGATCAATTCTATCAGAATTGCTTGGAGGCACCATCTATACAATTTTCTGGTCATAAGCAAGGAACAAGTGCATACCTAAGATGGGAGGAAGACATGGAGAAATGGTTTAGGACTTGGAGAATTCCAGAGAAGTTAAAACCATCCTATGCAAGAGATGCCCTAGTTGGAGAAGCATACAAGTGGGAACCAGCTAGATGCTGATCAGACCTATTACAATGATCCACTTTTTACTTGGACAGAGTTGAAAAAGCTCATGTATACTGAGTTTGTAGACAGAGCACAACACATTCAGAAGGTGTACACAAGGAGATTGGTAAAACCACAAGTCGTGCAGTCAGCAAACCAGAGGCAAAGCTCAAACCAGTGCATACACCTCAAGCCAAACAAAACCAAGGTGAGTACTTTAACTCTTTAAAACTACATGAGGTTATTTGTTATAGGTGTCAAGGCCAGGGTCATCTTGCAAAATATTGTCCCACAAATTGAGCTGTGAAGTTAGCACTACCAGAAGCAAAGGTAACTAACTTGGAGGTAAGTGATCCCTTTTCTAGAATGGATGATTCCTTTACTAGAATAGATAAACAGTTTGATGATCTTATCAATTTGATTAAAGCTGGATCTAATTCTGTTTTTAGTAATTTCATGACTGTTTTAACACACTTGTCTAGTGCCCAAAAGGTTGAAAATATTTCAGGTACTAACATGGAAATCAAGGAACAAGAACTCAACCTTGCTGTGCAAGCATGTTCAAAACTTGATAAGGTTAATTCTAAACTTAATGTAATTAATCATACTTATCAAAACACTGGTATGATGAACTTGCACTTTATCTAGAATGTTGATGAAGTTTTAGATAAGGAGGAACCACATCCAGAAGCTCACCAACCTGAGGAGAAGGAACACTATACCCTAGAGACTTTCTCACCAGCTGATCATGCATTAAAGTTGACAAACACCAAGGTTGAATCAATGAAACATGCTATGAGCGGTAACCAAGTAAGTAATGCTTTAAATCTTACTCAATGTTCTGTTTATGAAATTCCAAAGACAGATATAATACACTTGCTTCTTGCCCAAAACATTGAGAATATTTGAGGTTGTAATGAGAAGCGCTTGTTGCTTAACAAGAAGGCACTACTCCCAATGGTGAGCAACACCCTTGCCACCAAACAAAAAAATGGCACTACCACTTCTAAGCTCAAGGAGAGATTTTTCAAACATGAGAGAGACAGAGGAGTGATCCTGTCCTATCTTCTCAAAGGAGAACCACCTGATGCTCAACCCATTCCCAAACTGAAACAATATCAAGGTAAGACCTTAGAATCACAAAAGAGAATGAAACCTGACTTGCTCTATCTTGATGCAGGTTTCCCAGTTTTGAGGTCGAAAATTTGTCAAGGGGGAGAGTATGATGTGGTCATCAAGTCCATTTCTGAGCCAGAGGTCGACCATGCCCATTACTCAACCAGTCAGAGAACTATCCAGAACGTATGCTCAGTAAATCAGTCATATCTTACAAACCAGGAGGGTTTTTGCCATAAATACAATTTTAATGGATTCTAAAGTCAAGAAGGTTTCAAGAACAATTGGAATAATATTAAAATCTGTCTGGACCAGAGAGATATAAATTTTGCAAACTAGAGGTTCTCCAACCCGTCCATCTGCGAGTATCAACCTGTTGAAGAGGATTCAAGCCCAACCATGAAGCGGCCTTCACAAAACCAACCTCATTCATAAAGATGGATTTCTTAGCTTTCCAACAAGCCAATAATGAGGAGAATAGACCATGTGAAATTGAAGTTATGTCTATTTTCGAAAATCGGCCAAACCAGTTCTGCACTTGTCTTATTTGGAAGATCCGGGTCTCACATCAAACCAACCTCAAGAATTGCAACCAGTAGACCTTCTAAATCATTAATAGTCACTCCACAAATATCTTATGAGGCACCCCAATACCCCGTATCAGGTGCATACCAATCAGACCAGAAGATTGGCCTGGTTTGCATCAATTGGCCAAATCGATATTATTTGTGGATGGTCTTCAATCCAATCAGTTTGGTCCGACCCAAACTTATCTATGGAGGACAGGATATAATATTAACCATCTAGAAGACATAATCCACGATCCATAAGAGTTCCTCATTATC
This sequence comes from Moricandia arvensis, assembly GCA_905132765.1. Lineage (NCBI taxonomy): Eukaryota > Viridiplantae > Streptophyta > Magnoliopsida > Brassicales > Brassicaceae > Moricandia > Moricandia arvensis. The sequence goes on along the minus strand of CAJHQP010000577.1, from coordinate 76,450 downwards.
CTTCATGCACCAGCAGCCACATGATCAAGAGGATCCTCTTATTATTCAAGTTACCATACGTGGATGCATTCCCACTTGAAGTTATTGAAGACCAACGGCTCTCTTGTCTAAGACTGCGTTTTTGAGCCTCTACAGACATACATGAGTGTCCTAATAAATCATTTCTCCCTCCCCAAGCTATCAAGATACAAAGAGAACATCACACCTTCCTTTTGGCCAAGATTCTCTCATTAAGGCCTGACGGTTAGTTTTCTGATTTTCAGCATGTTTTCTTATTATCTTTAGCTTTCTAAGTCTTGTACTGAGCACTATATAAGATCATTAGACATCTTATTGTAAAGACATGAATCATTTACCCAAAAATCAACAAACTTTTAAGTTTCTTTTCTTCAAGGTATTGTGTCTTTTTGTTCTTATTGATCATTCAAGTTTTTCTGGATTCATTTGTCTTGGTGATTGGCGAGTTAGTCTGTTTGTGGAATCAGGCATCCTACTTCTTGGTTGATTGTGGAATCATTCAACAAACCGTTCTATCCAGTACCATCATCATCGCTTCCATCCAGCCGGTTTTAAGGTCGATTAGATCGATTGTACAAACCACCCCTCCTGTTGGATCATCCATCACTTTGATCCAAGGATCATACAGCCTTTAATAGCTTAGGATTGTATCATGGCACGATGCATGGGATTAGAACATGGTGTCAACTGTCTAGCAAGCTATCTGTCTAGAGAGGCTTGAGGGGTCGCCGCACATGGAAGTGGTACGTACAGCCTAACATGTCGTAGCACGAGGTGTCGCCACGCATGCAACCGAAGCTTTCTGATCGACTTGTGGGCATTGTGGTGTTGCTTTGAATGCAACCAGGAAACGCACCCAGACATGTGGTGGATGTGGTGTCACCATGCATGCCATCCTGGTCATGCGACATGACATGTGGAGCACGAGGTGTTTCTGCACATGCGACCGGAGCCATGCGGACAGACACACGGGCTGCCACATGGCTTGAATCTGAATTGTTGATTATCCCTATAAATACCCACAAACCCCACCTTATTTATCCACATCCAGACCTGTCCCAAACCAAGTTAAAATCATGAGAGAGAAATCTAAAAATAAAGCAAGAGATTTTGAGCTTTTTCGAGAGTTTTCGAGGTCAGTTCTCTACCGATTTTGAGTTAGCGCCAAAGGAAGGTTCTGTCCAGCTGAAGATCATCTAAATTAAGATCAGCTCAGGTGAAGATAAGTCCATTCCAGTCCACATATAAAGTCAGCATAAGTTTTGGCTAAGTCCTCTCCTATCAACCATATGCTTCTCGTCTAGAACACTGTGAGTTGGTTTATTTGAATTCTACTTGGAATTTTGGATCGTTTATGGTTATGTTTGAGTTCCACTTGGAACTTATGGTAGATCGAGTATTCATATAGAATAGAATACTAACGTTATTGCATGATAGAGTCCTTAGGGTTATTTATTAAGCTAGACTTAGTTTGGCACATGCTAAGCTAAGATGAAATGGAGTTAAGACTAAGTTAATGACCTGACTAGGACTAGGGCTAGGATGCATCATATTTGCTATTCTTGCATGTTGATATGGTTGAGTGTAGGTTCCCATTATCTTTAAAGATAGTTTCATAGCATGAGGCCGAACTATTTTGGTAACGGTTTGATCGATTTGATTTCATGTTAGATTAGTTAAATGTTTCTTGTTTAACTAATCTTGTTGATTGAGGTTAGTCATCTCTTGGTAAGGGAGTGACTAACTGGTTGAGTTGTTATTTGTTAAGTATTGTTGCTTAGTTGATTAAATGTTAGTACTAAGGGTCTTAGGCCATATAGGCTGGACTACTGGTACTATTGGTTTGTGTTGTTAAGTCGAGAGTATAGTTAGGTATTCTGGAACTTATGTCCTTAGGATAGGTTCTGGAATAAGGTTGTGTTGTGAGAGTGATGCCATATAGCATATGCGTAACCTGCCCATGCTAGGCATGTTTAGGGCTGAATTAGTGTTTCCTCGACCTCATATCCAGCGGATTCAAGTAAACCCCACATTCTCTGGATCGGGATGACAGAGAGAGACGGGTCATGGCCTAGGGCTGAGTATTACACGATGATGTAATGTCCGACAGTGACCCAAAGGTACTGTGGGCTGTCGTGTGGTGACCCGAAGGTTCTTATGGGCAGCAGTCGGTTGAAAGTTCTTTCTCCTAGTCTTTGTGGTAAGGAGTTAGGATATTGCCGATCTAGAGTGTAAGAATATGAAGAATATAGTGAAGAATACAAGAGAGAATGATGAGAATTCGTGACTAGAGAGAGAGAGTATGAAGAGAATGTTGTTTGTATGCAAGAGAGAATAGAGAGAATAGTGAAGGATTCTTTCTCCTTGATTTTGAATGATGGGGTTACAATGGTTTAAGTAGACACCAAGAGGAGCCTACTGCACATACATGAATAAACAATAGAAACAATATAATAAGAGACCCATGCTGATCTAGATCTAATGCTTGGAGTGAGAGGAGCAAAAGGAGACAGCATGTGCTTGGCTAGCATGGGGGATGAGCAAGTTGCTGAGTGGTCCTTGTCTTGCAAGTGAGTGAGTGCTTCTGACCTTGTCTATGCACGTGAAGTAGCTCCCCTTAGGTCTCCTTCACGTGATCTACATCTCCCCATAGTCTTCTTAGTTTATTTCAAATGCCTCTCCTCTTTTCTTTGCTCGCAAGTCACGTTAGGTCACTCCTTTCTTCTTTGCTTGCAAGTCACGTTAGGTCTCTCTTCATTGCTTGATCTCAACACATTATTTATCTTCATTCCAACATAGAGGAGAAACACGAAGTCACTAGGGACCGAGTTAGAGTGTCGTGTTGAGTTAGGGTGTTGTGTCGAGTATAGGGTTATGGAACCCTAGGGTGAGTATAACAGAGTAATATGGTGTTACAAGTTAGAGTAAATTCATGGTTAGTTAAGGTCTTATTATTACTGAATATTGGTGATTGATTGTCTTGCAGGTTTCCGACATTAAGACCTAATGCCGGCTCAGGTACCAAGTTAGGCTTGGTGTCTGTTTGGTTAGTATAGACCCGAAGTTGGCTGTTGTATTGTTTGAGTGATTTCTTATGAAGAGTGGTGGATATTAAAAGTTATGCGGTACCATTGGTTGGCCTATCATGTTCTTGTCTAATTGTTGGTCGAACGGTTAATGATACATGTATAGTCTAAGTGTCTAACACTACATGAGTATTAAACTCAAGCATATATATGGTTAACTAAAGATTGCTTGTTTAGCTTTAGCTTTGATTGCATGCTAGGGCAAGATTTATTGTTATTTTGGGTTGTCTGGGTTAGGCACTAGTTTGTGGGTAAAGGCCGCCAATTCACTAAGTAACATTAGGTTAATCGTCCAACTTTGTTGTACTTTTTGTAGGTATCTTTAGTTATGGATGACCGGGTAGCTTGGTGCTGGACGTTAGGACCGCTAGAGTAGATTTTCATGCCTTTTTTAAGGTTTATTTATTTTTGTTGAGTTGACTCGATTTAGCATTAGGCCTGGCCCAGTCTTGAGTTATTTCATTGTATGAATATTTCTTGAATCAATAAAGTATTTTTATGCACATCATGAGTACTATGATATTTGACTAGTCTGGTCTAACACAACTTTGGATCTTGGTATAGGTTAAAAAGCATTAGGCCTCGATCTAACGAAACCGTTAACTCTTGATACGGGTTGCAAAGCCTTAAGCCTTGATTTAGCGGGACGAGTTAGTGGGACGAGTTAGTGGATGAACTGGTCTAGGTCGCGGAGTAAGTTCTATGACTCTGACTGGATTGTCTCTAGCCCGTCACATAGCTCTTTCGGGCTGTGGTGTTGGGTTGGACGGTCAATCATTTTCTTGTTTGATTGTTTGCTGGCCGGTTGGATCACTTTATCTTTAACCATGGGTGTTGGTCAGTTTATCGGTCATGTTATTGTTTGATTATTGTCCGGTTGGTCGACCATATGCCTAGGCCGGTCCGGGGATGTTACAGAGGTGGTATCAGATCATGGTTTCATCTATGATTCCGAGACTCATGTTTAAATCAGTTTTCAAATATTTTATCAAGTTAAAAAGAGTCACAAAAGGCATTAGGGAAACCGGTCATGTCCAGCGACATAATTTGTGGGTTTAGGAACTAGGATTATATAGTGGAACCTAGAATTGCTAGGTTGATGGGATAGAATTTTTAGTTTGCTGGTTAGCATTTTGGTTAGGTTGATTGGGTAGCATTGCGTTTAGGTTATTGATTAGTATTTATTGGGTTAATTGTTAACTAACTTGCGTGTGAAGTCTTCTATTAATTTGCAGCGAGTAAGTGTGTTTGTTGATCAAAAATTTCAGGATGGAAACCTTAAAGTGAAGAGAGTTCAAGGCCAAAAACCCAAACCCGAAGAGAAAGAGGACGACAGATTCAGAGGAACAATGGTGAGGACTAGACAAATGGAAAGGAACAAGACTCCAATGGAAAAGATTTCATCAGTCTTTGGGTAGAGAGAGACCGAGAAAGGATTTGAGTAGTCAGGAACAAGAATGATATATATCTAAAGTACAAGATAGTGTCATGGGAGATGAAAGTGTTATGGCAGAGTAAAAATAAGAAGTTGATTCAGCGATCATTCAACTGAATAGATATGAAGATGACTGTGAGACCTTGAGGAGACACTCAAGGAACAATGGTAGACAAAGCAAAGAGATTATGGAGACGAGTTGAGAATTAGTGAACCATGGGAAGTCAAGAAGTTAAGAGAGTGATTCAAAACCAAGGGGAATGCTTTGAGATGTAGCAAGGTAAACCGAGTTAAGAATCAGAAGTGTATGTAGAGACCCATAGAAATCAAACGAATACATCAAAGGCGACCCAACGAAGAAACACATCAAATGACCAAGACTGGAAGACAAGTAATCTAATGACAAATTGTGATCATGTAGGAGCACGTTGTGAAGCTGAGCATTTGAACATCTAAGAATTTAAGGACAAATTTTATTAAGGGGCGAAGAATGTAGTAACCCTCTCGAAGGGGTAAAATGGTCGAGATCGCCAAGTTGGAATTCGGAGCCAAGCTTTTGGGGATCAAAGTATGATGAGGAATGTTGTGTTTTGGTCATAAAAAACTTGACATGATTTGAAGAAAATAGAATATTGGTCGAGCATCAACTTATGGTTGAATCGCGGGCGATAAGGATCGATTGAGAAGTTTTGAAGTACGAGTTGGTCAAAGAATTGATCGTGGGTGGACCATGAGTCGATTAGATCAATCGACCATGGTTAGACAATGTTATAGATTGATCAGAAGAACGTTTTGGAAGCATAACATTTTTGGAAGCACAGAATTTTAGAAACACAAGGTTTCTGAAGCACAACGTTTTCAGAAAATATCAATACAATATTATGTTGAGAACATAATAAGTCGGGAAGCACGATGGGAATTAAGCAGGAAGGGTAGTAAGCACAACAAGATCGAAGCACCATGGAAAAACCCAAAGTTAGCTAAAAACACTAATTTCAGTATTGTGGAATTTTTCGGGGAAGCCGGAGGCTCATGAAATATTTTACGCCAAGTGAGAATTCATTTTGGGTTATTAAAAATATTCAGCGTATCATAACTGGAGCTAAAAAATATTCAGGATTGATCGCGGGTCAAAATATGCCGGAAGGGTCAAAATCGCGCGAAAGGACCGAGAAGCACGAGATGGCTCGATGCATGGAATCAGAATGTTGTGTCAACTGACTATAAAGCTATTTGTCTAGAGAAGCGCGAGGTGTCTCCGCCCATGGAAGTGGTACGTGCATCCTGACAGGTCGTAGTACGAGGTGTCGCCGCACATGCAACTGAAGCATGCTGGTCGACATATGGACGATGTGGTGTTGCCTTGCATGCAACCAGGCCATGCATTCAGACATGTAGTGGATGTGGTATCACCTTGCACGCCATGCATCCCATACATATGATGGACGTGGTGTCACCTTGCATGCCATCCTAGTCATGCGACCTGACATGTGGAGCACGAGGTGATACCGCCCATGCGAACAGAGCCATGTGGACGGACACACGGGCTGCCACATGGCTTCAATCTGATTGTTTGATACTTCCTATAAATACCAACGACCCCCACCTTATTTCTACACATCCAGACCTGTCCAAATCAAGTTAAAAACGTGAGAGAGAAAGCTAAAAATAAAGAAAGAGTTTCCGAGCTTTTTCGAGAGTTTTAGAGAGTTTTCAAGGTCAGTTTCTCTACCTATTTTGAGTCAGCACCTAGTAAAGTTTCTGTTCAGCTGAAGATCAGTCAAGTGAAGATCAGATCAGGTGAAGATCAGTCCAGTCCATTCAACATGTCAACATTGGTTTTGGCTAAGTCCTCTCTGATCAACCAACTGCTTATTGTCTACAACACTGTGAGTTGGTTTGTTTGAATTCCACTTGGAATTGTGGATAGTTTATGGTTATGTTTGAGTTGCATTGGAACTTAGGATAGATCGAGTATTAGTATATAATAGAATTCTCAGGTTGTTGCATGATAGAGTCCTTAGGGTTATTTATTAAACCACTCTCAATATGGCACAAGCTAAGCTGGGATGAAATGGAATTAAGACTGAGTTTATAACCTGACTAGGACAAGGGCTAGGATGCATCATATTTGCTATTCTCGCGTGTTGGTATGGTTGAGTGTAGGTTCCCGTTATCTTTAAAGACAATTCCGTAGAAGATTGTGGATGAACTCAGCTGAAGATCAGCCAAGTGAAGATCATATCAAGTGAAGACCAGTCCAGTCCATTCAAGATGTCAGCATTGGGTTTGGCTAAGTCCTCTCCGATCAACCAGCTACTTATCGTCTATAATACTGTGAGTTGGTTTGTTTGAATTCCACTTGGAATTTTGGATATTTTATGGTTAAGTTTGATTTCCACTTGAAACTTAGGATAGATCGAGTATTCATATAGAATATAATGCTCATGTTTTTGCATGAAAGATTCCTTAGGATTATTTATTAAACCAGACTCATCTTGGCACGTGCTAAGCTAAGATGCAATGGAATTAAGACTGAGTTAATAAGCAGACTAGGACTAAGGCTAGGATGTATCGTATTTGCTATTCTTGCGTGTTGATATGGTTGAGTGTAGGTTCCCGTTATCTTTAAAGATTGTTTCGTAGCAGGAGGCCGAACTATCTAGGTGACGGTTTGACTGAGTTGTTTGCATGTTACATTAGTTAAATGCTTGATTGTTTAACTAATCTTGTTGATTGAGGTCAGTCATCTCTTGGTAAGGGAGTGACTAACTGATTAAGTTGTTATTTGTTAAGTATTGTTGCTTAGTTGATTAGATATTAGTACTAAGGGTCTTTGGCCATATAGGCTGGACTACTGGTACTATTGGTTAGTGTTGTTGGGTCGAGAGTATAGTTAGGTATTCTGGAACTTATGTCCTTCGGCTAGGTTCTGGGATAGGGTTGTGTTGTGAGAGTGATTCCATATATCATATGTGTAACCCCCCCCGATGCTAGGCATGTTTAGGGGTGAATTAGTGTTTCCTCAACCTCGTACCCAGCGTGTTCAAGGAGACTCCTTATTCCCTGGATCGGGATGACTCAGAGAGACAGGGTCATGATCTAGGCTGAGTATTACATGATGGTGTAAGGTCCGAAAATGACCCGAAGGTACTCTGGGTTGTCGCATGGTGACCCTAAGGTTCTTGAGGGTTGCGGTCGGTTGAAAGTTCCTTCTACTTGTGTTTTTGGTAAGAAGATATGATATTGCCGTTGTAGAGAAGGAACATGAAGTCACCAGGGCCCGAGTTAAAGTGTCGTGTTGTGTTAGGGTTTTGTGTCGAGTTTAAGGTTATGAAACCCTAGGGTGAGTGTAACACTGAAATATGGTGTTACGAGTTAGAGTAGCGTCATGGTTAGTTAGGATCTTATTATTATTGAATATTGGGGATTTATCGTCTTGCAGGCTCCCAACATTAAGACCTACTTCCGGATCTGGTACCGGAATAGGCTTGGTGTTTGTTTGGTTAGTATAGTCCCAAAGTTGGCTGTTATATCGTTTGAGTGATTGCTTATGAAGGGTGGTGGATATTAAAAGCTATGTGGTATCATTGGTTGGCCGATCATGTTCTTTTCTGATTGTTGGTCGACGGTTGATGATACTAAAGTATAAGTGTCTAACACTACATGAGTATTCAACTTAGGCGTATATATGGTTAACTAGGGGTTGATTGTTTAGCTTTAGGTTTAATTGCATTCTACAGCTAGATTGATTGTTATTTTGGGTTGTCTGGTTTAGTCACTAGGCTACGGGTTGAGGCCGCCAACTCACTGAGTGACATTAGGTTACTCATCCAATGATGTTGTACTTTTTGTAGGTATCTTTAATTATGGATGACCGGGTAACTTGGAGCAGGACGTTAGGACTGCCAGAGTAGTTTTCATTAGGCCGGGCCCAATCTTGAATTATTTCATTGTATGGATATATCTTGAATAATAAAGTATTTATATGTGCATCATGTGTCTCTAATATTTGACTAGTCCGATCTAACACAATGTTGGATCTTGGTACGGGTTGAAAAGTCTTATGCGTCGATCTAACAGAACCACTAACTTTTGGTACATGTTGCAAAGCCTTAAGAATTGATTTAGGGGGACGAGTTAGTGGATTAGCTGGTCTAGGTCGCGGAGTAAGTTCTATGACTCCGACCGGATTGTCCCTTGCCTGTAACGTAGCGTTTCCGAGCCATGGTGTTGGGTTGGACGGTCAGTCATGTTCTTGTTTGATTGTTGGCTGGCTGGTTGGCTCATTTAATCTTTGACTCTGGCTGTTGGTTGGTCTATTGGTCATGTTATTGTTTGATTGTTGGCGGGTTAGTCGACCATATGCCTAGGACGGTCCAGGGGTGTTACAGCCTGCCTATTATATAGGAATTGGGAGGGGTTATGTCTATGGTTTCTTCTTCTTGAGCCTCCAGCAATTGAATTTTGTTTTGGGCCGGGCCCTGGATGTTTCAACTCTCCCCCACTAAATGGGGATTCGTCCCCGAATTCAACGTCACATTTCGACTCTCCTCGTCATCTCAAAACATCCGGAGATGGCTGACCCTTAGATGAGATTCGGGTTCCCATACATTCTCGTGGATTCCATCCCTTTCCCATCGGACCAGCACCATACTTGTTCTCTTTACATTGACGCCTACTTCCTTTTTACTTACAATTTTTATTGGTCTACTGACCAGAGAGAGGTTTCGCTGCACATCCGTAGATGGATGCAGTAAGATCAGTTCAGGTTCCCATACAACTTTTTGTATCACCGACACGTGGAACACGTCGTGGAAGTCTGAGAACTCCAGCGTACTTATCACGTATGGTCCCATGTACCTCGGTCTCAGTTTCTTTAACTTACGGTTTGGGTAACTCCCACGGAAGGTACTCATTTTCAGATAAACCTCTTCCCCTAACGAGAATTCTAAGTTCGTCTGATGTTTATCAGCGTAACTCTTTTAACGATCGTGTGCTTCCTTCAACTTTTCCTTGAGGATTTCTACTTGTTCGACCATCTCCTTGACCATCTGTGGTGTCATATCGTGTCTCTCCCCCACTTTGGTCCAGCATAAGGGGGTCCAACATGATCGTCCATACAATGCCTCTTAGGGAGACATCTCTATGCTTGCGTGGTAGCTGTTATTGTACGCGAACTCTACTAAAGGTAAATACTCACCCAATTTTCCTTCCCATTCTATCACGCTTGATCGTAGTATGTCCTCTAGTGTCAGAATGGTCCTTTCTGATTGTCCATCAGTCTGGAGCTGGTATGCAGTGCTGAGGTGAACCTTTGGGTCTCTTTCGGATACTATGCTTACGGGCACTCCAAAAAACCTTACTATCGCGTTCAAGTATTTCTGCGCAAGCTTCTCGGCCCCGTCCATTTTCTTGATAGCCAGGAAGTGGGTTGACTTTATCAAACAGTCAACTATAACCCATATGATGTCTTGTTTTCTTGTGGTTCTTGGTAATCCCGTCATGAAGTCCATTGTCACCATTTCCACTTCCATTGTGGTAGGGGTAGTCCTTGCAAGAGACCTCTGTGGAATCCACGTTCACTCTTCACCAGTTGAAAAGTATGGCATTGGAAAACCCAAGTATCTACACCCCTCTTCATCCCTTCCCAAGGGTAATACCGTTTTAAATCCTGAATACATCTTTACCTTTTCTGGATAAATCGAGAAATAGGACTGATGGGACTGTCCAAACACCTTACTCCTCAAGTCTCCTTTGTCGGGTACACATACCCGTCCCCTAAACAAGACAGTACCGTTCCCGCCATACGGTATACAACCACCTCTTTATTGATCATCCCTTGTAGGTCTGAATCCTATTACTAGGCCTTGCGGATGCGACTCAACAAGTCATCCTGCTCCAAAGCCTCCAATCCTGCCCCATCCTATTCACCGTCGTGACACAAAGGTGCAGGCTCGCTAGGGTCATGGCGAGTTCCTGTGGTCCGTAAAGACTCGCACATTTTCCCCATACAAGTATGACCGCCAGATCTGAAGGGAAAGTACCACTACCACCATTTCTAGATTGTGCGTCGGGTAAGTGGCTTTGTGTTTCCGCAGTTGCTTTGACGGGTAGGTGATGACCCTTCCATTTTGCATGAGTGCACATCCCACTCCTACCCCAAAGCGTCTATGTAAACAGTATAAGGTACTCTTGGATTTGGTAGGACTAGTACCAGGGTCTTCTTCTAAACCCTTTCTTACACGCCTCCGTCCACTCAAATTTAACTTCCTTACCGGTGAGTCAAGTGAGCGGTTTTTCCGCAATAGCAAATCCTGGAACGAACTTATGGTAGTACCATGCTAACCCTAGGAAGCCGCAAATTTTGGTCGCGTTGCTCGGTGTTGGCTATTTCTTATTGGATTCTATCTTCTCTGGATCCACTGACACCCCTGCTTCAGTGAATACATGGCCAAGGTTTCAAATCTTCCTCTGCGAAAAGCTGCTCTTACTAAGTTTGGCGTACAGCCCTTGTTCCTTTAACTTGTCTAGTACTATACGTAAATGTCGGTCGTGGTCCTCCCGTATATTGGAGTAAATAAGAATGTCGCCGATAGAAACAATCACACACTGGTTCAGTTATTTCTAAACACATCTTTCGTTTGTCCCATGAAGGCTGCGGGTGCATTCGTCAACCCAAATGGCATCACCATGAATTCTTAATGGCCGTAATGGGTGCGGAATGCCGTTTTCCGGATGTCTCCTTTGGATATCGGGATCTGGTGAACGACTGAGGCGAGATCAATCTTAAAAAACCACGTGTCTCCTTCTAGTTGGTCGGGGAATTCATATATGCGTGGTAGTGGGTACTTGTTCTTGATGGTTACTTTATTCAAGCCTCGGTAATTGATGCAAATTCGTAGGATCCCATCCTTATTCTTGACAAATAACACCAGCACACCCCTTTGCGAGATGCTCGGACGGATGAACCTTTTTTCCACTAAATCCTCCAACTACTTTTTGAGTTTGGCCATCTCTGCGAGGGCTAGTCGGTAAGGGGATTTTGAGATGAGGGTCATCCCAGGCTCCAGTTCCATCGTGAATGCATGGTTTCGACTAGCGGGGGTCCACGAAATGGCTTAAACACGTCTGCGTACTCGGTGGTTGGTACGGCCTTGGATAGGCTCTGAGTCCTAGATCACTTGAAGGTGGATGGAATGAGATTGTCCAGAGGCTACTAGCACTCAGTTTGGACGATGGACTTCTCTCTGGAACTATGGGACGGTTTCAGAGATGTTTTGCTACTCAAAGACACATGATTACCTTGTATTGTCTAAGATGGTTGTCACAAAGAGATTCCTCTCCTAGAGTGAAGATTAATTTTCCTTTAGCTGAATAGAGAAAGCATGAAACGGGGCAAGCAATTTGCTGAAAGTTTTGTGTATTGAGTGATCTCAAACTTACAGTGGTGACACTAATAAATAAGAAACAACTCTTTTCCTAAGCCTAAACCTATTTGGTTTAGTCTAATCTAATCCAATCCTAATCCTAAACCCAATCGAAATTGGTTTACCCTGAATTGAAATCCTAAATCTAATTGTTTTTGGTTCTCTGGTTTAATTTAAATATAAATCGAAATCACATTAAACCAACAAGCTGGTTTGTCTTTAATCTTGGTTAAGTCTCCCTATTGTTTCACGTGAACAATAAGAGCCAGTAGAGCCTGTCTCTGAGCTTTGGTCTTTGATCTTGTAACAGGTCCAGTCGAGAAGATCAAAGTGTCTAGAAGTTGGCCAGTCCGTCCATCTGTTTGTTGGAGCTGATCCACCTGCTGTTTCTCCTGATCAGAATTTTCTTCACACCAAGTTGATTCTTCAGTCTGATATGCAAGCTTAGAATCACATTGAGCTGCATTCTGGTCCATCTCCTCTTCTCCACTCGTCCATTGTGCCGCATACGGGTCTACTTGTTCCAGCTCGTTCATCAGCTTCTATATCTCGCACAGGTCAGGTTCCTCCTATGGTTCTTTGGTTTCTTAGCTCTTGTTGTGTTTGAATTGAGGTGTGGTTGCGTATAATTGGCCTACATGGCTGCTTGTTCGATCTGAGATTGCATCTGGTCCAATGGTGGCCCCACCATCCCCTCCTCCTTTACACTACAAGAAAACAGTTATTTAGCGAGGGCTGATTTCATGGCTATTTCCTCGTAAATGAGGTTTTACGAGGAAATAGCCACGAAACACAAAACGTCGTGCCACGTTCGTCATAAGTCATATTTCCTCTCTAAAATCTCGTAATTTTACGAGGAAATATTTCCTCGTAAACGCGGGCCTAAATTTCCTCGTAAAAACCACGCTAAGCTTTCCTCGTTAAAACCACGTAAAGGCTTCCTCGTAATGGACTCGTAATATTATCCTCGTAAAGTCCACGTAAAGGCTTCCTCGTAATGGACTCGTAATATTATCCTCGTAAAGTCCACGTAAATGTTCCACGTAAACTCCACGTGAAACTTTCCTCGTAACCTTCTCGTAAGTATTTTCTCGTATTTTCTCGTAATTTCCAGGTAATACTTTCCTTGTAAACGACACGCAAGATTTCATAGTTAATTCCACGTAAAAGTAGCAAGGAATTTACTTCGAAACATATTTTTCTGCATTTAAAATTAATTATAATAAAATATTAAAATAATTTAAATTTTTTAAAGAATTTAAATTAAAATATAAGAAAATGAAAATATTTCATAAATATTTAATTTTTAAATTTATATTACAAGAAAAAAGGATAAAAAGATCTAAGGGTTGTGGGAGTCATGGCGGTCTGGATCTGGAATGCCCAAATTTCTCCGCCTCGCTGCTAACATCATCTCTAATTGCGGATTTCCAGCCGCTAAAGCGTCGAGGATACCCTCGAGTGAACCCATTTGAGTTTGCGTCGTGCTCAAATCAGAACGCGTTGCATTCAACTCTGAACGCGTCTCGTTCAACTCCGAACGCGTCTCGTTCAACTCCGAACACAGCTGAGCAGTCTCATCTTCCCGTCGCTGAGCATAAGACGATATCGCTCTTGGGACATCGTTAACGGAACCAGTCCCCAATCTACGTCTCTTTTTCTTAGGGACGACCTTGAAAAAAAAATTAAATGTTAGCTACAAATAAAAAATTAGATTTTAAATGAATAATAATAATTAAAATTAAATTATATCTGCTCGTAGATCTCATCCACTTCAGCTGTGGATAATATGACGGGTATCCCATCGGGGGATTGCTGTGTCATCTGGGTTTGACGCTCTTCAACCTGAGCAACAACGTCATTGTACATTTGCGTGGATCTAGGATCTACAAATTGCCCAACCTTGTTCTTGTGGGTCCTCTCGTAAAGTTCCTCTCGGGTACGTACTTTCGGTGCAAAGTAGTATGATGTGAAGTGTGATGTTTCTTCCATCAAACTTCCGGCAACTATAGAACCTTCAACTCTAGCGAGGTTTTTTGCTTTTCCTTTCAAAATTTTCATGGCTCGCTTATGATACATCCATCCGTAATGTACAGGTCCTCGAAGCAATCCCTCATACGGGAGGTGGACAACTAGATGCTCCATGTCGTCAAAAAATGCTGGCAGAAATATTTTTTCCAGGTTGCACAGTAAGATGGGAATATTCTCGTGAAGTTGTTGAACGACATCCTCTTTAAGAGTGTGTGTGCTCAGATCCATGAAAAATGCTCTAATTCCTTGCATATTTCAAAATTTACAGATATTAGTAGTCAAAATGAGTATATAAATAAAGAAATTAAGTAAAACATGTGTTTATATATATATATATATATTGCCTCCAAGTGCTTCATGTACTTTTGTTGGCAGTAGCTCCGCAAAGGCAAAGGGAAGTAGTCGTTGCATAAAGACATGACAATCATGACTCTTCATCCCTGAGAACTTTTGACCTTTTTCAACACATCTAGAAATATTTGAAACATACCCATCAGGAAACTTCACTTCTGATGCCACCCAATTGAACAACACCGACTTCTGTTCTGATGACAAACTGAATATCGGAACTGAGACTTGTCCTTTGGTTTTTATATGTAACTCACTTCTCGAGCAAATATCAGGTAAGTCCAACCTCGATTTTATGATGTCTTTCGTCTTTCCTTGGACATTCAATATTGTGTTGAGGATGTTCTCAAAACTACTCTTCCCTATATGCATCACATCGAGATTGTGACGCAAAAGAAGATCCTTCCAATATGACAATTCCCAGAATATACTCTTCTTGTGCCAGATGTGCTGAACTCCGTAATAATCAGGCATATTATTGGGAACATGCCAATTACCACCATGAGGAACGGTTTCTAGCGCACCGTAGTAATCGATGTGCGCTTCAATTTGTTCTCCAGTTAAATATGGAGGAGGAGTGTCTCTCACAACCCTTTTGTGCCTGAACAATGACTTGTTTCTTTTGTACGGATGGTGAATGGGAAGAAATCGACGGTGACAATCGAACCAATTTGTCTTCCTACCATTCTTCAACTGAAACGCATATGTCATTCCATTACAATATGGACAAGATAATCTCCCATGTGTAGTCCATCCAGACAACATCCCATAAGCAGGAAAGTCACTTATGGTCCACAGAAGCATCGCTCGCATCATAAAATTTGTTTTTGTTGAACAATCATACGTCCTCAACCCTGTTGACGACAAATCTTTCAACTCTTTTATCAGTGGTTTTACAAAAACATTGAGCGATCTTTTTGGATGCTTTGGACCAGGTATTAATATGGTCATGAATAGAAGCTCTCGTCGCATGCACATCTCCGGTGGCTGGTTGTATGGCGTAAGAAAGACTAGCCACAATGAATATTGTCTGCCTGCATTCCAAATGGACTTAATCCATCTGTGCATAATCCAAGATACACATTCTAGCTATTGCTAGCGAAATCTGGATGTACATTGTTAAAATGTTTCCAAGCTCTTGCATCTTATGGATGAGCCATCTTACCCTCCGTCTGAGTATGCTGGGCATGCCATCTCATCCCTCCTGCAGTCTCCTCAGATTGGTACAATCTTTTCAATCTGTCTGTAATTGGTAGGTACCACATCCTTTGGTACGGTACCCTATTACGCCCTCGTCCTTGTGGTTTGAATCGTGGCTTCTTGCAGAATCGACATTCATCTAACTTCTCATCATCTCCCCAGTAAATCATGCAATTGTCAATGAAAACGTCTATCATCTCCGAAGGCAACCCAAGAATATAAACCAATTTCTGAATCTCATAATAAGAATCAGCAGACACATTATCTTCCGGCAAATACTCTTTAAACAAGTCTGCCCATGCATCCATGCAATTTTCAGGTAGATTATGATCGGTTTTAATATTTATCATTCTAGCAGCCAACGATAATTTAGAGAGACCTTCTCTACAACCACTATTAATTGGTTGATTCGCAGCATCTAACATTTCATTATACTTTTTTGCATACATGTTAGGTTCTTCAGCTTCATCATCATGAGCTACAAATGCATCACCTACCATATCATGAACCCTATCGTAATCTACCATCTGTTCCTCCTGATAACTATTATGCAAATGATCAACCGAGGGTTCAACCTGAACATTGCTATTACTACTGCTAGCTTCATTCCCACAATCACTATAACCTTCTCCATGTTGAAACCAAATATAGTAATGTGGCGTGAAACCTCTATTTACTAAATGCTTCCAAACATTTTCACGAGGGCCTCATTTTGAATTGTTGCATTTCCGATAAGGACAGAACATCTTACCGCTTTCCTGTGCAAGCGGTGTAGAATCTGCTTGATGCGTAAATGTCTCCAGCCCTTCGAGATACACTTTCGTCACTCTCCCGTTACCATCTCTGTGTGTATACATCCACCTCCGCAACTCGAAAATATTTCCATCTCCGAACATTTTTTTTCTTTCACGTTTTCAATCGTTCTTTCTTTTCAATATTTTTGGGTGTATTTCATTTGAGCTCAAACAACATATTTATAGGAAAATTTCAAATGTGTAGGTAATGTTTTACCACGAATTTACGAGGAAAATTGGTAGGTGCACAACCTTTAAAAACACGTTTACACCTAAAAAGTGGTTGCCCTCGTTATTTCCTCGCTAAACTATTTCCTCGTAAATTCCACTTAAAGGTATCGAGTACTTTACGAGGAAATCCACCCTGCCACGTAATTTCCTCGCTAAATTACGACGATTTTACGAGGAAACGTGTTACTCCTAATTAACGACGAATCTACGAGGAAACACAGTTTCCTCATAATTTCCTCGTATAACTCACGTAAATTTACGAGACCCAGTTTTCCTCGCTAAATTTCGTGGTTAATAAACTGTTTTCTTGTAGTGTTAAAAGGATTTGACCTCAAATCCAATTCATCTGAAACAAAAGGGATCAATTCAAAAACATTGAAAGTTGAACTACTGGTATACTTACCATGGAGATCAATCTGATAAGCATTGTTGTTTATTCTCTTAAGCACTTTGAATGGACCATCTGTCCTTGGCATCAGCTTGGACTTCCTCTTATCAGGGAATCTGTCCTTTCTAAGGTGAATCCACACAAGGTCACCTGGTTCCAGCACAAATTTTTCCTGCCTTTGTTCTTCTTTCTTGCGTACAGCTTGGTGCGTTCCTCCATGTTCTTCATGACATGCGCATGCAAAGATCAAACAAACTCGGCTTTCTTCTTTTCATCAAGGTTAGTTTGTTCTTTTAAATGAAAAGCAAACAAGTCAAGAGGAGACAAAGGATTAAACCCATAGACAACTTAGCGGCTGAATGCATTGACCTATTGTATGCAAATTCTACATGAGGCAAACAGTCTTCCCAAGTCCTAATGTTCTTTTTAATTAAAGCAAGCAGTAGGGTGGATAATGTTCCATTGACAGTTTCAGTCTGTCCATCAGTTTGTGGGTGACATGTGGGGGAATCGAAATTTGCACTGTCAGTTTCCGTTGAATTAGGAATGCAGGGTAAACCCTAGTTTCCCAGAGGTCCCGAATATCTGCTAAACCACACGCCAATCAGTTAGAATACGAAGTAAATATTGAAAAACAAAGTAAGAATCGAAAAGAGAGCAAATATATGTCTTATTCCGAATTTGCGTATGAGCGTTTACAACAGGATAAAAGCCTTGACTATGAGAGCTGTCGGCGAGATCCCTAATTCTAATAATTTAAGAAATGCAAAACCCTAGTTGAGTAGCAGCTCGAACAAAAAAACGGAAAGTTGCCTAAATGCTCTAAGTGCTAAGCTATGTTTGCTCTGAGTGGAGATTTTTGAGTGTCATCTGCATCATCTCCCTTGAAGTCCTTATATACTCCTCCAGAGGCGGTTTGCTCTTTCCCATTCTGCCCTTGGTTGAATTTATTTCCTCGATCTTCATGATTATCTTCGGAAACTTAATATTTATTCTTTGATCTTGACATTTATATTCTGAACTTAACATAAACCGTCACAATGTTTGGGCTTGATAAAATGGCGAGTGGGCCTTTAGCCGAGCTTTAGACCTCAGCGGGCCGTTTTCTGACTTAGGCGTTTCTACGATTTTATCGAAAGAGCATTGCTAAGACGACGTCGTCCAAGAGTTAGGATCTTTTGTACGGGACGTGTGGCTCTAGGTGTTTAGTTAACCGTTACCGTCTCATATGATCGACCCGATCCTTTCTCCAGAAAACGAGTTCTTTTGGTAAAGTTCCAATGTCAATCCTGATCGAGACGGAACAAAGATAAGTTTGATCAAGTATCGAAAGAGGGAGTTAACGAGGATGAGGTGAAACTGGACTGACTGATCCGAGTTGCCAAACGAGCAAGTTGGACTGCTCATGCCATCTAACTCGCACGTTCGACGAGTTGTGCTTGTCCAACTCGCCAAATGGGCGAGTTGGTTGGTCTGTGCCGTCCAACTCGCAATACGGGCAAGTTGGTTGGTCCGTGCCATCCAACTCACCCGTACAGACGATTTGTCGGTCCTTGCCATGCAACTCACCCGTACGGCGAGTTGGACGGTCCGTGCCGTCCAACTCGCCGTACGGGAGAGTTGGTTGGCCCGTGCTGTCTAACTCGCCGTACGAGCGAGTTGGTCGGTCTGTGTCGTCCCACTCGCCCATACGGCAAGTTGGCCGGTCCTTGTTCCTTTCTTTTGAGTTTTGGCCCGAAAACTTTCGTTGAGACAGTTTCGAGACTGCATTCGTATGGAAACACGATTTTTAAATGTTGTTTTTGAGAGTTCCGTTTTTAACCCCAATAGTTAGCCCCCCAGCTTACAAGTTTCAGGCATGATTCTTGCGGGCGAGTGAGGGTGTTTAATCAGAATCTGCGGTAAAAATTGGTTTTTCTCGAAAAGTATTTTCCGATTATTTTAATGCGGAAAATCCTTCAGCCTTTTTTCTTCTATAAATATAGCCTCCCACATCTCATTTTCTCCACACTCTTTAATTAATTTTCTCAAGTTTGCTTTGTGTTTTAGAAAATTTTTCCTTCTGCCGAAATGTCTTCTTCCAGCAACTTTCAGAGGAGTGGTGATGTCCAGATTAGCAATGCTGCTGGTGCGAATCCGCTGGATCTTCCTATTGCTGGAGTCGTCCCGGCTCATATTAGGGATTTTTTTTTTCAGAGCGAGTTGGCTCGTCGTGAGAGCGAGGAGACGGTGAACCCTGCACGCGTCACACCTCCGAGATCTGTAGCTCCGACCGGCACCTTGACCCCGGAGGTTCCCCCGATGGGCGATGCTGTTCCTACCGGAGGGGAGATCACTGAACATGCGCCGGCATCCGCGGTTCATCCATCGGGTTCATCTACGACCGCGGTTCAGGTTGTCGATGTGGAGCCATCTCAGAATCGATGCCCCTCCTCCAGTCAAGAAGACGATCGTCTTGGGTCTGTCTGTTCCTAGCATGATTCTGGTTCCTACGACGAAGGGTCGTAAGAGACTGATGCGCCCTTGGATAGCACACCGGGCAAAACAGACATGCATGGCTTGATCATAGGAAGCAGTAAAGATATATATTCATTGCTTGACTCATATATTCCAAAAAACGAGGATTCTATGCATGCAATCACTTGGAGAATGTTCTCAACTTAATTATGGAGCTCCTTGATGAAGAATCAGATCAACAGAGTTCAGATGTGGGAGTTATGCCATTTACAAATCAGGTGATCTTGAGTTCTCGCGAATTCAGACATGTGCGCATTCAGGTGAGCTAGACCGACACTGCCTTGGAGCTGGATGAGCTTATTGAAACTATCTTGGATGATCTGAATACTCAATTGAGCTGGACTGACACTATCCTAGAGGAGCTGAGCTGGATTGATAGTCATTTGTACGAGCTGAACGAGCTAGTTCAATCTTCCGAGATGGTTAAACCACCCGAAAAGCTAAAATCGATCAACTCCATTTCTGATGAACCAATCTCATTTCTGATGAACCAATCTCATTTCATGGGCCAAACTACTTAGAGACAGTAAGGAACCCGTTTTGGATCAGTGGCCTTTTGTGATTTGGTCTGGGCCGAAAGAAATATCCAAAAGAAGCTGCTTTGTTTTTTTTCTGGAAATGGATTTCGACCAGGCCTTAGACAAGTGATTCATTAGCCCATTTTTCATCAAGAGAAGACCAAGAGAGCTTCAGGAGAATTCAAGGTCGTGGGAGGCCAAGGGGCAGTCCAAGTTTCAGTCAAAACAATAATTTAGTCAAGTCTTTGTTTGCATTTTTCTATGTATTGTTTTTAGCTAAGTCTTTTCGGGTTCTATAACTTGTAATCCTATAAATAGGGCCTAAGAGCCACGAAATAAAGCATTGAGTTTTCTCCTTTTATTTGAGTTTATCTCTTTGTTCTTTTTTAGAACAGTTCTTGTTTCTTGTTTCTTGTTGAGTTTCCTCCAAGTAAACATTCTCTATTTCGTTGGACTTGTGCGTCATATCAAGCAACGTTTAGAAACCCTTCTTTTGTTGGACTTGTGTGTCATATCAAGCAACAACTGAAGTCTGGCAGTATCAAGAGACTTTTCGCGCCTCTTGTGTCACCATTCGATCCACCAGTTCTCCCTTTGGCGAGTTCATATCCCCTTAGTCCATTGAGTTATCCTATCCGAATCTAGGACGTATCAAGTGGTATCAGAGCCACTCAACCAGTAATATCTTTTCATCTTCTCGTCTTACATTTCTAAAACACTTCTTTTTCTTCTTTCTATCTCAAATCCGGGCCACTACCTTACCTATCGCCATTCTTCGATAAAAAAAAGAAAAAATTTAAAAAATAGAAAATAAGAAAAAAAAGAAAAAAAGAAAGAAAAAGAGATCTATCAAAAAAAGTTTGATTTATTTGGCTAGGCGGTGGAAGAGAAATCCTGCTTGCTGAGGAGAAATCCTGCCTTGGAGTGGTTAATACGGATTTCAAAACCAATTCTCTTATCTTTCTATCTTGTGTTCATCTCTTGTTTACTTGGAGAAAGCATTGAGTTACTTGCTTTGTTCTCTTAGAGCTTTGAGAGGAGACTCTTGAGTGACTACTAAAATCTGAGAGAAACACTTGAGTGGGTGAGATTAAACACTTGAGAGAGTGAAGATTTTTATCTGCTAACCTTTTGTGCTGAGTAATTTTCAGGATAAAGATGTTTGGTCTTCACAAGAAAAGTGGCAAAGAAACATCCAAACGACAAGCTATTTCTCAAACTTCATCTCTAAATTTGTTAAATATTTTTGATGAGTTTGTTACTGTACAGGAAAGCCCAACCCTAAGAATACCACATAAGATGCCAAACAGGAGGTGCAAAGAGCAGTTCAAACCACCTACAGATGAAGCTGATCAAAGGAAGCTTTTTCGTCGGTCTGATGTCCAAGAGATCTGTGAAAACTTTGAGAAAGAGATGATGAAAGCACTTAAGGACGTCAGCAAGATCCACAAGAACCGTACAACCACACATGCACCTGTAGCTGAACCATCAATATTCATCAGTGAAGAACCCAAAGGTAAATATGAAAACAACTTTGAAGAGCTAAAAGATTTTTCAGATTCTTTATCCATTTTTGATGAATATTATGAAGAGATTTTGGAAATTTTGATCATTTGTGAGGATAAATGTGATCTTCCTTCTCCAAAATCTGATCTTATGTTTGATGATGAAGAGACTAATGGACTAACCTGTTTTGAACCGGAGCATCCGAGTAATCTTGTTCTAGTTTCACATGATTTTGAGGAAGAGCCATTCAACTACCCACTTTAAGGACCATTGCTTGACACTAGGAGACCCATGGACGATGGTATAGGTCCCATATTTTATTAGGAAGAAAAACGTTGTCCAATCTTTGATGAGGAAGCATCAAGCATAACAACCAACAACATGGAGAACCATCTTTGATTTGATTCCGACACAGCTCCTCCTCCTTTGTTCACAAAGCACTGTGAGGAATATAATTTGATTAATTCTCTGCCTGAATTTTTATTAAGATCAGTTCTAAGGATGTGAAATATTTTGGTTTTGACAAAGTAAAAGAATTTTATGTTTCAGATTCTGTTTTCGAAAACATGTTTAAAGACGTTTTCAAAATGGCAATGACATCCATTCTGATATTGTTTTGATTTTTGATCAGTTTTTGAAACATAGCAAAAGTTTTGATCATCTTAAAAAGTCATTTGAGCTTGTTTTGCAACAACCAGATTTCTGTTTCCGAAAACATTGTGATTCCTTTGTTTGTTTTAAGGATAATGGTTTTGATCTGAGTTTTTCAAGTCATGAACTGATCACTGCAGATTTTTTTCTCTCAAACGTGTCTGGAAAGATCTTATGGTTAGGAATTTTCAGAAAACAAAATCACTTAGAACTGAAACCGATTTTTGTTGTGATTTTGTTTTGAAACCTGCCCATTCTTATTCTAAATATGATCTTGATCTTTTGTGTTCTAAATCTGAGAAACTTGTGCATGTTTTGAAATGGTTCTTTAGGAACTATGCAATCACGTGTCTGGAAACCCTTCTCATCATTAATTCTTATTTTGATGGGAAATTTGAAAGTCTGAAACTTGTGCTAAATGTTCTTCGGAAAGACACTTTGATTTCTGATTTGAACAAGTAAATGTCTTGCACATATGATCCTGGTATTTTGATATTTGTTTTGAGTGCCCCGGATAAAAAGGTTCAGCCTCATAAAATAGAAAGCATTGATCGTGCTTATCAGCCTGAGATTTGGAGACGCATGTACGCAAAGAAAAAGGCATCAATACTCCAAGGAAGTTTCTTTCCGAATTTCCCTTCACTAAATTTCACATGTTCTTTAGATTCTTTTTGCCTGATTCATTTCCTTTGGTACAGGTAAAATGGATTTGAGTTCAATCCTTTTCGAGAGGGAGGGAATGATGCGCCCTTGGATAGCACATCGGGCAAAACAGACATGCATGGCTTTATCATGGGAAGCAATAAAGATATATATTCATTGTTTGACTCATATATTCCAAAAAACGAGTCTTATACGCATGATATCACTTGGAGAATGTTCTCAACTCAGTTATGGAGCTCCTTGAAGAAGAATCAGATCAAACAGAGTTCAGATGTGGGAGTTATGCCATTTACAAATCAAGTGATCTTCAGTTCTCACGAATTCAGACATGTGTGCATTCAGGTGAGATGGACTGACACTACCTTGGAGCTGGATGAGCTTATTGACACTATCTTGGATGATCTGAATACTCAATTGAGCTGGACTTACACTATCCTACACGAGCTGAGCTGGATTGACACTCATTTGGACGAGCTGAGCGAGCTAGTTCAATCTTCAAAGCTAGTTTGACCACCCGAAAAGCTACAATCGATCAACTCCATTTCTGATGAACCAATCTTATCTCTTGAAGGTTCTAAGAAATATTCATGGGCCAAACTACTTAGATAAAGTAAGGAACCTGTTTTGGATCAGTGGTCTTTTGTGATTTGGTTTGGGCCGAAAGAAGGATCCAAAAGAAGCTGCTTTGTTTTTTTCTGGAAATGGATTTCGACCAGGCCTTAGACAAGTGATTCATTAGCCCATTTTTCATCAAGAGAAGACCAAGAGAGCTTCAGGAGAATTCAAGGTCATGGGAGGCCAATGGGCAGTCCAAGTTTCAGTCAAAACAATAATTTAGTCAAATCTTTGTTTGCATTTTTCTATGCATTGTTTTTAGCTAAGTCTTTTTGGTTTCTACAACTTGTAATCCTATAAATAGGGCCTAATAGCCACGAAATAAATCATTGAGTTTTCCCCTTTTATTTGAGTTTATCTCTTTGTTCTTTGTTTAGAACACTTCTTGTTTCTTGTTGAGTTTCCTCCAAGTAAACATTCTCTATTTCGTTGGACTTGTGCATCATATCAAGCAACGTTTAGAAACCCTTCTTTTGTTGGACTCGTGTGTCATATCAAGCAATAACTGAAGTCTGGTAGTATCAATAGACTTTCTGCCCCTCTTGTGTCACCATTCGATCCACCAGTTCTCCCTTTGGCGAGTTCATATCCCCTTAGTCCGATTGAGTGATCCTCTCCGAATCTAGGACGTATCAGAGACCTTGCATTAATCCAGACGCGCCTAAGAAGAGAAGGTGCACCAAGGAGCCTGATACGGTGTCCAAACATCATGCTAAGTTACAGTTTGGAAAAATCTTCTTCTTTTTTCGTCCCATTTTCCTTTCCGTGAATCGACTGATTCTTGACCGCTTCTTTTCTCTTGTTTCCAGTTTGTCTCGCTGATCAATGGGATGATCAGTGAGTGTGGGTCGGAGACCGGCCGTCTTGCTAAGGAATCGCGGAATCGCAAGAGAAACCATTGCAGTTTGAAGGGAGGTTGACGGTTATCGAGGATGCCCATTCCCTTGAGATAGCCCAGTTCGAGTTCTGGATTGGTGAGCTGGACCGGGATCTTGGGAAGACCGCTAGCTCGTTGCTTAAAGCGAAAGAGGCGAAGATGGCTAAGTCTTTGTAATTGCGCTGACTAAAGCGTAAGATCAAGAGTGGGGAAGAATCGTCGGTTGGTGTGATCGGCGAGGCCCGTGAGATCGTTCGTGCCGAGTTTTGGAACCGTCTGGCGAGGATCGCTGACTCCCTTGATTCGTTGGCGGTTGTCCATGTTAGGGACTTGGCCCTGGCAAGCATCAAGGGAGGGATGCAACAGGTCTAGTTGTTTCATGGTGATGCGCCTCCATCCCCTCGCAGAGTGGAGTTAGGGGGTGCGGATGGGGACTTTGACCTGATTCTCGCAGGCCTGAAATCTGAATGTATCCTCCTCATAGATTGGGTGGCACCGACGGTCAGGGTCCTACAGCCGAGGAAGGTGCAGGCGAGGCGATTCCAAGTACGGAAGGGGTGACTGGTGAAGTTGAGGCTCTGTCTGTGAAGAACGATATTCCAAGTACGGAAGGGGTGATTGGTGAAGTTGAGGCTCTGTCTGTGAAGAATGATTGAGTTTGTAGTCTCGTATGAGACTTTGTTTATATTAATGTTATCCGTTTGTGTTTTGATCCGGCCGAGTGTGGTCGTGTTTTTATCTTGGGACTGGCCGCTTGTGGCTTTGAATCCTAGTCGCTTCTGTGACTCTTTTTTTTAAATAAACTCTTTCCTTGTTTTCCATGGTTTTATCGAGTATCGTTATGGGCGTAGGAGTTTGAATAGATTTAGATTTCAAGTATAGAGGAGAGGATACGAGTTGTCATCTCGCTCTCAACTCTTCTGCTGATCGTCTTATTCGTTGCTCGTTCGGGATGTTTGAAAAGTTTTCCAAAGTTCTGAGAGCGATTAGACATGGGCGAAGATACATGCTTTTAGGATCTCGTATCTTTTTAAAATCATGCCTTGAGACGTCAGAGACCAGTGTGTTGGGTTTAGGGCAAGACCTAGGTCTAATCACAGTTCTAGGGAGCGCGGTGACTAATCCATCTTACGTTTCCCGTATCGCTTTTGAACTGATTCCATCCCGATTTAGAGTCCGAGTCTGTGATATGTTCTCGGCTTAGGTGACTCATATGGTAGGAATCGATCATCTCTTGGGGAAATTTTTTAAGCCTCCCGAAAGTGTTGACCAAAATTTTGGATTTCTTTTATAGCGCCATTACCCTTGTGTCATGTTTTCGAGAGCTATCTCTACGAGATGGCTTAGGTTGTTTAGGATGTTAAGAGTTTGTTGTGATCAGCAACAAACTTATTGGTGGATGTTACTGTTTCTGATTCTTGGCAATGGATACGTGTTAAGAAGTTATCGTAGATGGACTGTTTTTAGTGTGAGTATTTTATTTTGGGACATTCTTACGACACAGAAAGGAGTCCTTCGAACGTTAGCAACGTCTCGCTACGTCGAAGATTAAATTTTTGCGTCGATTTTGTGGAGCGAGTTGCGGAATTGTGGGAGTTTTTCTGAGGAAGGTTTCCAAAATACCGAATCCAGAGTGAATAGTTTTGAGATTTTGAGAGTATACGAGTATACGTATACATACCCAGTCCCCCCTTTTTTGATGAGGGGGGACAGTTGGGCTCGTCTTGCGACGAACTGCCTACGTACCCTTTTCGGGGATCAAGCCGTCTCGTAGTTCAGCTCTAAACATTGTTTTAGTGGTAGTATTTCTTCAGGTGCATCGCATTCCAAGATCTCGGAATTTTGATATCCTGCATATTCACGATTTCGTACGAGCCTGGTCGTACGACTTTTATTACTTTGTAGGGTCCTTCCCTGTTTGCTGTGAGTTTCCCATCATTCCATTCGGCGGTGTTCTGGAAAAATTTCGAAGGACTAGGTCACCTTCTTTGAATCTGCGGCTTCGTACGTTAGCGTTATAGTACTTTTCGGCTGCATGATGATAATTTTAGATTCGTATAAGGGCCTGATCCCGGCGTTCGTTGATCAGGTCGAGCTCGTCGAGCAACATCAGATTGTTTGACTCTTCTTGTTCTGGGAGTAACCTTCTGCGTACTCCGAGAAACTCGACCTCCGCTGGGATCATGCACTCTGCTCCGTATACGAGGTCGTACGGGGATTCTTCTGTTGCACGTCTCGGAGTTGTGCGATGAGACTATAGGAATCCTTCAATTTTTTCGGCCCATCTACCCTTCTTGGCGTCCAAACGTTTTTTTGAGTCCATCAACGATGGTTTTATTAGTAGTTTCTGCTTGGCCATTGCATTGCGGGTATCTAGGGGTTGATTTTGTTAGTCGTATCTTCCATTTTTCGCAGAAGGCGTCGAATCTGGTTGAAATGAATTGAGACACATTGTCTGTTACGATTTCGTACGAGACCCCGTGCCTGCAAACAATGTTTTTCCATACGAAGCTTTCGACTTCGGCGTCCGTAATGCTTGCATATGAATCTGCTTCCACCCATTTTGAGAATTAATCGGTCAAGACCAGCAAGAATCTTTTTTGTTTCGACCTATGCATGGGTCCGACTATATCCACCGACCATCGCATGAATGGGTATGGTGCCGAGATCGATGAGAGGACCTCTGCTGGTTGATGGATAGTTGGGGCGTGCCTTTGGGACTTTTTGCATTTCTTCGCGAAGTCCTCGCAATCTTTGATCATTGTTGGCCAGTAGTGTCTGTGGCGTTTTATTTTGACTGCGAGGGACCTTCCGCCAAAGTGATTTCCACAAGACCCAGAATTGACCTCTTCCATTATCTTTTTTGCCTTTTCTCCTTCTACGCAGGTCATGAGTGGCCCTGAAAATCTCCACTTGTATAGTTCTCCATCAACGAAGACGTATCACCTGGCTGGGGTTTTAATTTTTTGGGCAGCCCATTTTTCTGCCGGGAGTTTTTCGTCGACAATAGACGCAAGGATTGCCTTCGTCCAAGGTTCTTTGAATCCTATTCTATCCGCCCGGACTTCGTTGGTATCGCCGTCGGGAGAGTTAATTAGGTTTATGACAACGGGTGGTCCGATGCTAGGATGTTCTATAAACTCTACGGGAATCACCCTGCTTAACCCTGGATCCGAACTTGATGCTAAGGCAACTAGAGCATCGGCCTGAGCGTTTTCGGCTCTCGGGACCCGGGTGAGTGCAAACTGGTCGAAGCTTTGTTCTAAATCTCGAACGAGTTTTAAGTAAGCGTCCATTCTTTCGTCTCTTGCTTCGTATTCTCCGATGTATTGGCTTGCCACAATTTGGGAGTCACAGTAGGCGTGAACGTTGCGTATTTTTAAGCCGTGTGCCAATCGTAGTCCGGCAATCAGGGCTTCGTATTCGACTTCATTGTTTTAGACGTGGAAGATTATTCGGAATGATTGTTCCAGTACTTCCTCCGTTGGTGACGTAGGTCGGATTCCAATCCCAGAACCTTTCTTGGATGAGGATCCGTCGAGGTGGAGGGTCCAGGTCGAGTCAGGTTCTCGACTGGCTGTGCACCCCGCAGGGAGTTCCACTAAGAATTCAGTGAGTACTTGTGATTTTGCGCAGGTTTTCGCTCGGTACTCGATGTCGTACTCGCTTAGTTTGATTGCCCATTTTGCCAATCTCCCAGATTGAGTAGGAATATGCAAGATAGCTCGCAATGGAAATGATGTGAGCACTGCGATCGTATGGGACTGGGAGTATGACCTCAGCTTTTGTGTTGACATTACAACTGCAAGTGCCAGTTTTTTCATCATTAAATAGTGTGTCTCTGCGTCAAGCAAAGTTTTGCTTACGTAGAAAATGAGCTTTTGCACACCGCGTTTTTCTCGGATAAGGACGCCGCTTACTGTCGTGGTTAATACTGCGATGTACACGAAGAGTGGTTCTCCTTCTATAGGTTTCGCGAGTACCGGGGGAGTGGCCAAGTAATTCTTCAGCTGTTGGAAGGCCTTTTCGCTTTCCTCGGACCATTCGAATATCTTGTTCTCCTTAAAAGTGTCGTAGAAGGGCAAACATTTGTCCGTTGATCGTGAGATAAATCTGTTTAGTGCTGCCACCCTACCGGTGAATCTCTGTACCTCTCATTTCGTTTTTAGAGAAGCCATTTCGATCAGCGCGGTAATTTGTTTCGGGTTAGCTTCAATCCCACGGTAGGCCATGAGTTAACCCAGGAATTCTCCCGATGACCAGGAACTCCACAACTCTCGACACAATACCGGCTTTTACCGAGAGATCAATCGTTCTGAGAGTCAAGGTAGCTTCTCCCGAGAGCCCTACTGTCGGGTTTTGATATTCCACGATTTCGGATAAGTCAACTTCCATTTGTTCGAGTGTGTCTTTGAAGACGATGTTGGCCGAACTTCCGGTGTCGACTAATATCCTTGCGACATCAATATTCTGGACTGTCAGCTCAATGACAAGGAGATCGTTGAGAGATTTGACCGGGTCGGTCGTTGTTCTTTCCTTGAAAGAGATGACACAGCTGTTTGTTTCGCTAGGCATACTATGTCTCAAATGTTTGGTGGCTTTTCAAGATAGATAATCTGAGGCCCCCTCCTTATAGCGCCAAAATTTGGGAACCAAAATTCACACTGTCGATTTCCGTTGAATTAGGAACGCAGGGAAACCCTAGTTTCCCAGAGGTCCCGAATATCTGCTAAACCACACGCCAATCAGTCAGAATACGAAGTAAATATCGAAAAACAAAGAAAGAATCGAAAAGAGAGCAAATAGATGTCTTATTCTGAATTTGCGTATGAGCATTTACAACAGGATAGGAGTCTCGGCTGTGAGAGCTGTCGGCGAGATCCCTAGTTCTAATAACCTAAGACTGCAAAACCCTAGTTGAGTCGCAGCACGATTAAAAGATGGAAAGTTTCCTAAATGCTCTAAGTGCTAAGCTATGTTTGTTCTGAGTGGAGATTTTCGTGTGTCCTCTGCATCATCACCCTTGAAGTCCTTATATACTCCTCCAGAGGAGGTTTCTCTTTCCCCTTCTGCCCTTGGTCGAATTTATCGCTTCGCAGAAATATTCCTTTTTCCTCGATCTTCATGATTATCTTCGGAAACTTAACATTTATCCTTCGATCTTGAAATTTATCTTCTGAATTGAACATTTATCCCTTCCTACTAAAGAAAAAAAACCGTCACAAAGTTTGGGTTGATAAAATCGTGAGTGGGCCTTTAGCCGAGCTTTAGAGGGAATTAATGAGGATGAGGTGAAAATGGATTGACTGATCCGACTTGCCGAACGAGCGGGTCGGACTGCTCATGCCATCTAACTCACCCGTTCAGCGAGTTATCCTTGTCCAACTCTCCAAACAGGTGAGTTGGTCGGTCCTTTCCTTCCAACTCGCCGTACAGGAGAGTTTGTTGGTCTGTGCCGTCCTACTCGGCCGTACGGCGAGTTGGTCGGTCCTTGCCATCCAACTCGCCGTACGGGCGAGTTGGTCGGTCCGTGCCATCCAACTCGACCGTTCGGCGAGTTGGTCAGTCCGTGTTCCTTTCTTTCGAGTTTTGGCCCGGAAACTTTCGTTGAGACGGTTTCGAGACTGCATTCGTATGGAAACACGATTTTTAGATGCTGATTTCGAGAGTACCGTTTTTGACCCCAACAACATGTTGTTGAAAACAATAGCCTAGTTCATAGTTTTTCCCACAAAGTTTCCAAAAGTAGCTAAGGAACTTAGAGTCTCTATCATAAATTATAGTCCTAGGCATTCCATGCAATCTAACAACTTCTCCAAAGAATAGATCAGCTTCCAAAGATGCATCAGCTGTTTTATTGCAGGGTATGAAGTGTGCCATTTTAGAAAACCTGTCTACTACCACAAAGATGCTATCCTTACCCTTTCTTGTCCTAGGCAACCCCAAAACAAAATCCATAGATATGTCTACCCATGGTTCAGTAGGAATATGAAGTGGTGTGTACAAACCTGTGGGTTGGACCTTGGACTTGGCCATCTTATACACGTCACATCTGGAACACACTTTCTCCACTTCTTACTTCATGCTTAACCAATAGAAGTGTTCCTGCAAAGTAGACAAAGTTTTGGCCACACCAAAATGGCCCATCAGCCCTCCTCCATGAGCTTCTCTGATATACAATTCCCTCAAAGAACCACAAGGTACACACAAACGGTTATCATAAAAGAGGAAACCATTCACTTGATAAAACTTACCAATAGCATGTTTATCAGTGTCCTTACAAGCTTCCCGAAACTCTGGGTCATCATCATAGCAAGACTTAAGATGTACAAAACCCCAAAAGTTTGGTTTCCATAGAAGATAATAGGACATACCTTCTTGAGAGTGCATCAGCTACAACATTCTCCTTACCTTGCTTGTACTGGACCACATAAGGGAATGTCTCAATGAACTCAACCCACCTAGCATGCCTCTTGTTCAGCTTCTGTTGGCCTTTGAGATGTTTAAGGGATTCATGATCAGTATGGATCACAAACTCCTTAGGCCAGAGGTAGTGCTGCCATGTCTGTAGAGCTCACACCAAGGCATACAATTACTTGTCATAAGTGGGATAGTTCAGTGTGACGCCTCCTAGCTTCTCACTGAAGTAAGCTATGGGTCTCTTTTCCTGCATCAAGACAGCACCAATTCCAATCCCTGAGGCATCACATTCAATTTCGAAAGTCTTAAGGAAATTAGGGAGTACAAGTAATGGAGCACTACTTAGTTCCCTTTCAGTAGCTGGAAGGAATATTCTTGAGCTTGATCCCAAGTGACTCCCACACTCTTCTTGATAAATTATGTGAGTGGAGCTGCAATGGTACTGAAGTCTTTCACAAACCTTCTGTAGAAGCCAACAAGTCCATGAAAGCTCATGACCTCTCCAATGGTCTTATGCGTGGGGCAGTCCTTGATTGCCTTCACCTTCCTCTCATCCAACTATATACCCTGTGAGGTCACAACAAAGCCTAAAAAGACAAGGTTATCTGTTCCAAAAGAGCAATTTTTATAATTAGCATACAGTTGTTCTTTTCAAAGTGCATCTAGAACTTGTCTTAAGTGCTCAATTTGTTATGTCATGGTCTTACTTTAGATCGGTATATCATCAAAGTAAACCACCAAAAATCATCCTATATGGGCTCTTAAGACAAGATTCATCAACCTCATAAAGGTACTTGGTGCATTAGTGAGTCCAAATGGCATAAGCAGCCACTCATACAGTCCTAACTTCGTTTTAAAGGCAGTTTTCCACTCATCTCCTTCTTTCATTCTAATCTGGTGGTAACCACTTTTTATATCAATTTTAGAAAAGATACAAGAACCGTATAACTCATCTAAACGAGGTATAGGATGTTTGTACTTAACTTTGATGTTGTTAATGGCCCTGCAGTCCACATACATACACCAGCTTCCATCCTTCTTGGGCACCTGTTGGACAGGTACAGCAAAAAACTCATGCTTTCCCTGATGTGCCCCATCTCCATTAGGTCATTGACTTGTTTCTGAAGCTCCTTGGTCTCCACAGGATTTGTTCGGTATGCTGGACGGTTTGGAAGTGAAGCCCCCTGGTACAAAGTCGATTTGATGCTCAGTGCCTCTAATGGGTGGTAAGCCAACTGGATTATCTGCTGGAAAGACATCCTTGTACTCCTGAAAAACAAAATCATTTTCTCTTGGAACACTTGGTTCATGGTTAGCAACAGTGATTAGTAGTTCCTTGTATAAAACCAAGATCAGTGGCTGTTGAGTATCAATGCATCTTTGATCTCTTTAGAAATGGCAAGAAGATTAAGAGAACTTACCTTGGCCGCATCTGCTGGTTGTGTGGTCGGAGCAGTGGCCTTAGCTTCCTCTCTTCTTTTCTTTAGGTGCAGATGGTCTTGGTGCACTTCTTGAGGAGTAAATGGTACTAAGGTGATCTGTTTCCCATTGTGAGTGAAGGTGTGCCGGTGTGTGTAGCCCTTGTGCATAGCCCTCTTATCATACTGCTATGGACGGCCCAATAGGATGTGACTAGCATCCATAGGGAGTACATCACAAGGGATCTCATCCTGGTATTTACCAATACAGATAGCCACTTTCACTTGTTTGGTTCCCAGTATCTCTCCCTCATCATTTAACCACTGTAGGTGGTAAGGTCTAGGGCGTGTGAAGATAGCTAAACAAAGCTTCTTCACCAAGCCTCACTGGCCACATTAGTACAGCTCCCTCCATCTATGATCAAGCTACAGACCTTGTCTTTAGCCTGACACCTTGTGTGAAATAGATTCTCACGCTGCTCTTTATCATCTGGCTTGGCTTGAGCACTTGTTGTGGTCAAAAACGGTTCTCTCAAAATCAACGTCTAAAATTGTGCTTCCACACGAAAGCTATCTCAACACAATCCCGACAAAAGTTTTTGAGCTAAAGACTCAAGCAAAACGGAGCACGAAACCAACCGAGCAGTCCAATTTGCCGAACGGGCGAGTTGGACCGGACAAGCCGTTCAACTCGCCGAATGGGCAAGTTTGACTGACCGAAGCCAACCAACTTGCCCAACGGGTGAGCTGGATTAAGCAAGATGACCAACTCGCCGAACGGGCGAATTGGGTTAAACAAGCAATCTAACTCGGCCGTTCGGCGAGTTGGATCAACCAATCGATTTTCATCCCATCCTCGTAACTCCCTCCTTCGAAATCGGATTGAACTCGTTCTTGTTTCGTCTTGATCGAGATTGACGTTGGAACTTTACCGTAGGAACTCGTTTTCTCGTATAAAGTTTAAATTGATCATGTAAAACGGACACGGTTGCCTAAACACCTAAAGTTGCCTGCACTATACGAGAGATTCAAACTCTCTTCGGAATCGACGTTGTTCCAATAGTGCTCTTTCGATAAAATCGTAAAAATGATTAACTCAAAAAACGTCCTGAGAAGGTCTAAAACACGGCTAAAAGCCCACTCGTGGTTTTACACGAAATCGAGCCTAATCGTTATGACGGTCTCTCTTTTATTTTGCAGAAAGAGATA
Organism: Moricandia arvensis; assembly: GCA_905132765.1. Classification (NCBI taxonomy): domain Eukaryota; kingdom Viridiplantae; phylum Streptophyta; class Magnoliopsida; order Brassicales; family Brassicaceae; genus Moricandia; species Moricandia arvensis. The sequence continues at coordinate 43,095 of CAJHQP010000577.1, read as the reverse complement.
AATGTTAAGTTCATAAAATAAATGTTAAGTTTCCAGAGATAATCACAAAGATTGAATGAAAATAGAAGATTTCCGCGAAGTGATAAACTCGACCGAGGGCGAAAGGGGAAAGACCAAACCGCCTTTGGGAGGAATATGTAAGGGCTTCAAGGCTGGAGATGCAGGGACACACGAAAAATCATACTCAGAGCAAGCATAATGTTTAGAGCAATTAGGCATATTTCTAATTTCTGTTATTGAACTGCGAATCAACTAGGTTATTTTAAATTCTTACAAGGTTAAAACTAGGAACTCGCCGACGGCTCTTTCCGCCAAGGCTTTACTTGTTGTACCGCTCAAATCACAGATTCGAAATAAGATCTTCTTTGCTCTCTTTTAGTTTTTATCAATTCATTGTTATATAGTTTGTTCTCATTGTTTGGTCGCTTGTTGTATTTGGCTTAGCAGAAATCTAGGACCTCTGGGAAAGCTAGGTTTACCTTGCCTTCCTACATCAAAGGAAATCGACAGTGCGAATTCCGCTTCCTACAGTTTGGCGCTAGAAGGAGGGGGAATCGGATTCTCTAACTCGAAAAACCACTGAACGACTGAGACACGATATGCCTAATCAAGCTGGCAGTGATGTCATCTCCTTCAAGGAAAGAGCAACGACCAACCCGGTCAAACCTCTCACCGGTCTCCTTGTCCTTGAGATGACAATCCAGAATATCGATGTCGCGAGGATATTAGTCGACACCGGAAGCTCGGCCGATATCATCTTCAAAGACACCCTCGAGAGAATGGAAATCAGTCTATCCAAAATCACAGAAGATCCAAACCCAATAGTCAAACTCTCGGGGGAAGCTACCATGACTCTCGGTGAAATCAATCTCTCGGTTAAAGCCAGTAGCATGTCAAAAATTGTGGAGTTCTTGGTCATCGATCAACCCACATCTTACAACGCTATCGTAGGAACCCCATGGTTGAACTCAATGCAAGAAATCTCATCGACGTACCACATGTGTCTCAAATTCTCAACCCCTCGCAGAATCGAGACCATATGGGGAGATCGAGAATCTCAGGAGTTTGCTTCGTCGCAGAATTAAAGCGGAAGAACCCATCAGTTGAGGTTCCGCCTAAAAAAAAATCTTCTTCCGTTGACAACGTCCTAGAACAAGACGAGACTAAAATCTTTTGGCAGTCATGAGTAGCTGAAGATTTGGAAGGAAAACATGAGCCGACCTGTGAGCCTGTTGTCTCGGTATGCTTAGATGAAGCATTCCCAGATCGTTGTGTCGAAATCAGCGCGAACTTGAGCGAGTCTTTAAAAATCAATCTTATATCTTGTCTGAAGAAGAACTTGCACACGTTCGCATGGGCTGCGGAAGATATGCCAGGGATTGACATCAAGGTCACATGTCACAAGCTCAACGTTGACCCAACTCTCAAGCCTGTGAAACAAAAGAGGCGAAAGTTGGGACCAGAACATGCTGGTGCGGTTAACGATGAGTTCGAAAAACACCTGACAGTCAGATCCATAACAGAGTTCAGGTATCCCGACTGCCTCGCTAACCCAGTCGTTGTCAAAAAGAAGAACGGAAAATGGAGAGTTTGCGTCGATTTCACCGATCTCAATAAAGCGTGTCCAAAAGATATCTTCCCACTTCGACACATCGACCGCTTAGTCGAAGCAAACAGAAAAAAAACTGTCCATCTACGACTATAAAACATGCACCTTCTTATACATGTATCCTTTGCGAAGAATAAAAAACGGTAATATCTACCAGTAAGTTTGTTGCTGATCACAACAAACTCTTAACATCCTAAACAGACTAAGCCATTTCGTAGAGATAGCTCTCAAACACCCGACACAATGGTAATAGCGCTATAAAAGAAATCCGAAATTTTGGTCAGCATTTTTGGGAGACTTAATAATTGTCCCCAAAGAGATGCTCGATTCCTACCATACGAGTCACATAAGCCGAGAACATATCGCAGACTCTAAAGCCGGACGAAATCAGGTCAAAACCGATACGGAAAACGTAAGTCGAAGTAGTCACTGCACCCCCTAAAACCGTGATTAGACCTAGGTCTTGCCCTAAACCCAGCACACTGGTCTCTAAAATCTCTAGACATAGTATCAAACACCATGATACGAGATCCCAAAATTTGTCTCATGGCTAATGTTCGAGTGTCTTCAGAAATCCCATGGGTTTACGCAACGCGGAAAACTCTCGAAACAGATCACAAACATAGCAGTTAACCAAGAGTTAGATTACAAGACGGCAACTCATAGTCTTCCTTCTTCACCCATATGAATGCTCGATACAATCTTAAAAACGTGGGACGGAGTTCATTTAAAAGTCGCAGAAGCGACGGGGATTCAAAGCCACAAGCGACAAGTCCTAAGATAAAAATACAGCCACAGTTGGCCAGAGCAAAACACAACAGTAACATAAAAATAAACAAAGTCTCACACGAGACTGCAAACTCAATCATCCTCCGCATGTTGAGCCTCACCTTCAACAGTCACCCCTTCCGAGTTCCGAACCGCATCTTCTCTACCCTCCTCGGATATGGGACCTTGACTCTCAGCGTCACCCAAGCAAGGCGTAAGAATGCACTCGGATTTCAGGCCCGCAAGGATCAGGTCGAAGTCTCCGTCCGCGACCACTAACTCCGCTCTACGAGCAAAAAGCTTGGCCTCTTCGGCTCACGGAGACGGAGGCGCTTCACCCTGAAAACAACTGGACCTCTCTCATCCCTCGCTCAACGCCTGCCAAGGCCAATACCTGACGCGGCCGACCGCCAAGGAATCTAGGGAATTGGCGTTCCTCGCCAAACGGGTCTGAAACTCAGCACGCACGGCTTCCTAGGCCTCCTAGATCGCGCCAACCGATGATTCTCCCCACTCTTGATCCTACGCTTTGGCCGACGCAACTCCAAGAATTTGGATGTCTTCACTTCTTTTGCCTTAAGCAAAGAGCTCGTGGCCTTCCCGAGATCCTGCCCAGCTAGCCGATCTGAGACTCGAATTGAGTTACCTTGAGGGAATGAGCATCCTCGATAACCTTCAACTTCCCTTCAAGCTGTGACGACCTTTCTCCCGACTTCGATAACTCCTTAGCAAGACGATCAGCCTCTGACCGACACTCGCTGATCATCCCATTGATCAACGAGACAAACCAGCGAAGCAAAGGAAAATTGGCAGTCAAGAGACGATCGATATACATGCAATAAAAAAAAGAGGAAGAAGCTTTTTTTCTCGAAACGAACCTTGGCGCGATGCGTTGACATCGTCAAAAGCAGAGGATCAGCCTCAGAGGTTTTGGTGCACCTCCTCTTCTTAGACGCGTCTTGATTAGCTCAGGGCCTTTTGCGACCCTTCGGCGTAGGAGCCAGAATTGTACTAGGTGCAGGCAACCTCAAGACAGTCGCTCTCTTGGCTGGGGGAGGAGGAATCGACTCATGAACCAGTTCCACATCGATGACGTAGACCAGGGTCGTACTAGAACAAGATGGCTGAACCTCGACCTCAGTTGCCAACGCATCTCTGGCGACTTCCCCTCCGGGAAGAATAGCATCACATATGGGGGGGAACCTCGGGAGTCAAGGCGTCGGCTGGAGCCGCATGTCTCGGAGGCACACCACGTGTGGGGTTTCTTATCCCCTCGGCCTCGCGACGAGCCAACTCACTCTGAAAGGAAAGAAATTCTGCAATGTGAGCTGGAACAGCTCGGGCGGCAGGGAGATCCGACGAACTCGCGCCGCCGATATTGCTCATCTAGACATCACCACTCTTCTGAAAGTTGCTGGAAGAAGACATATCAGCGGAGAGAAATTTCTAAGAGAAATGCAGAGAGAACTTCAGAAGATGAGATGGTGTGGAGAGAATGAAAAATGGGAAGCTCTATTTATAGAAGAAACAAAAGTTGAATGATTTTCCGCATTAAATAATCGGAAAAGACCATTCGAGGAAAATCAATTTTTACCACGGATTCCGATTAACACCATCACTCGCTCGCAAAATATGTGCTCGAAAATTGCGAGTTGGGGGGCTAAGTGTTGGGGTCAAAAACGGTTCTCTCGAAATCAGCGTCTAAAAATTGTGTTTCCACATGAAAACCATCTCAACATCATCCCGATAAAAGTTCCCAAGCAAAAGACTCAAAAGAAACGGATCACGAAACAAACCGAGCAGTCTAATTTGCCGAACGGGCAAGTTGTATCAAACAAGATGACCAACTCGCCGAACGGGCGAGTGGGATAGAGCAAGATGACCAACTCGCCCGATCGACGAGTTGGACCAATCCAACTCGCTGAACGGGCAAGTTGGGTCGAACAAGAATTCCAACTCGCCCGTTCAGCTAATTGGATCAACCAATCCATTTTTATTCCATCCTCGTAACTCCCTCCTTTGAAATCGGATAGAACTCGTTCTTGTTTTGTCTCGATTGAGATTGACGTTGGAACTTTACCGTAAGAACTCGTTTTCTCGCATAAAGTCTGAACTGATCGTTAAAATGGCAACAGTTGACTAAACACCTAAAGTTGCCTACACTATATGAGAGATTTGAACTCTCTTCGGAATTGACATCGTTTCAGAAGTGCTCTTTCGATAAAATCGTAAAACGCTTAAGTCGAAAAACGGCCCGGGAATGTCTAAAACTTGGCTAAATGCCCACTAGCGGTTTTACACGAAATCGAGCCCAATCGTTATGACAGTCTATCTTTTATTTTGCAGGAAGAGATAAATGTTAAGTTCGGAAGATAAATGTGAAGTTTCCATAGCTAATCACGAAGCTCGAAGGAAAATGGAAGGTTTCCGCGAAGTGATATACTCGACCGAGGGAGTGTGAAGATAGCTAAACCGAGCTTCTCCACCAAAGCCTCATTGACCACACTAGTACAGCTCCCTCCATCTTAGATTAAGCTACAAACCTTGTTCTTAACCTGACACCTTGTGTGAAATAAATTCTCACGCTGCTCATTCTCAGCCGGCTTGGCTTGAGCACTTGTTGGGGTCAAAAAAGGTTCTCTCATAATCAACGTCTAAAAATTGTGTTTCCACACAAAATCTCTCTCAACATCGTCCCAACAAAAGTTCCCGAGCTAAAGACTCAAGAGAAACAGAGTACGAAACCAACCGCACAGTCTAATTCCCTGAATAGGCGAGTTGGACCGGATGAGCCGTCCAACTCGCCGAACGGGCAAGTTGGGCTGCCTGGGCCGAAAACTAGCCAATCTGGCGATTTGGACCATTCCAACCCACCGAACGGGCGAGTTGGACAGTGTGGGCTGACTAACTCACCCGTTAGGCGATTCGAGCAGTGTGGGCCGACAAACTCGCCGAACGGGAGAGTTAGGCAGTGTGGGCCAACCAACACATCCGTTCGGCGAGTTGGAGCAGTCCAACTCGCTGAACGGGCGATTTGGATCGAACAAGACGGCCAACTCGCCCGTTCGGTGATTTGGATCGAGCAAGATGACCAACTCGCCCGTTTGGCTAGTTGGACCAATCCAACTCGTCACACGAGCGAGTTGGGTCGAACAAGCAATCCAACTCGCCCGTTTGGCGAGTTGGATAAACCAATTCATTTTCATCCCGTCCTCGTAACTTCCGCCTTCGAAATAAGATCCAAGTCGTTCTTGTTTTGTCTCGATCGAGATTGATGTTGGAACTTTACCGTAAGAACTCGTTTCCTCGTATAAAGTTTGAATTGATCGTGTAAAATGGCCACTGGTGACTAAACACCTAAAGTTTCCTGCACTATACGAGAGATTCAAACTCTCTTCGGAATCGACGTCAGTTCAAAAGTGCTCTTTTGATAAAATTGTAAAAACGCTTAAGTCAAAAAATGGCCCGGGAAGGTCTAAAACTTGGCTAAAAGCCCACTCGCAGTTTTACACAAAATCGAGCTCAATCGTTATGACGGTCTATCTTTTATTTTGCAGGAAGATATAAATGTTAAGTTCGAAAGACAAATGTCAAGTTTCCAAAGATAATCACGAAGATCGAAGGAAAATATAAGATTTCCGCGAAGCGATAAACTCGACCGAGGGAAGAAGGAGAAAGAGCAAACCGCCTCTGGGAGGAGTATATAAGGGCTTTGAGGCTGAAGATGCAGGGACACACAAAAAATCTTACACAGAGCAATCATAGCGTTTAGAGCAATTAAGCATATTTCTGTTTTCTGTTATTGAGCTGTGACTCCATTAGGTTATTCAAAGTCTTACAATGTTAGAACTAGGAATTCGCCGACGGCTCTTTTCGCCAAGGCTTTACCTGTTGTAATGCTCAAATCACAGATTCGAAATAAGATCTTCTTTGCTCTCTTTTTGTTTTTATCAATTCATTTTTATATCGTTTGTTCTCATTGTTTGGTCGCTTGACGCTTTTGGCTTAGCAGAAATCCGGGACCTCTAGGAAAGCTAGGTTTACATTTCTTCCTAAATCAATGGAAATCGACAGTGCGAATTTTGGTTCCAACCGCACTCAAGGTCCTCCTGGTCACTGGTAATTCCCCTTTAATTGGATAGGCTACATCCTCATCTGAATCAGACTCGGATCTCTCATCTTCTGAAACCACATCTCCATTTTCCAGTATGAGCATAACCTTCTTATTGGTACACTCATTGGCATAGTGTCCAAATCCTTGACACTTATAGCATTTGACATTCTTGGACCTAGTAGCTGTGGCTGGTCCTTTCCCCTTATCATCTCGTGTAATCCCTTCTTTAGGCTTATCAGAAGTCTTATCATCCTTGGAGTAGGTTGATTTAAATGCAGACCCAAACTGAGTCATGCTACATCTCCTCTTGTTCTGTTGCTCAATCAGAATTGCTTTATGCAACAGTTCATCAATGTCCTCATATTCTTGTAGTTCCAGAATATCTTGAATATCACTATTTAGAGCTCCTTGGAACCTGGCCGTAGTAGCTTCTGCATCCTCATTCACTCCAGCCTTCATCATGAGCGTTTCTAGCTCCTGGTGGTAATGCTCCACACTCTTAGTACCTTGAGAAAGTCTTCTCAGCCTCTGATGGAGATCTCATCCATAGTGGGTTGGCACAAATCTCTTTTCATCACTGCTTTCATCTCAAACCATGAAGTGATCTGTGGGTCTCCATTGCGTCTCCTTGTTGTAGCATTCTGTTCCCACCAGTTGATGGCATACCCACTGAATTCAGTAGCTGCTAGCTTGACCTTTTTCTCCTCTGTATACTGCTGACAATTAAAAACCAGTTCGATCTTATTTTCCCACTCCAAGAAGGCATCAGGATCATTCTTGCCTTGGAACGGAGGTATTCTCAGCTTGAGATTACCGAGGTGCTCATCAGCTTGCACACACCTATAGTTGTGCCTAGGTTGTTGTCTATCCATTGATTCAGCTTCACTCTCATATGATGCTTCATCCGGATCATCATGTTCAAACACTTGGTGTCCAGCAACATCTCCTCTTATTGCTCTTCTAGGTCCCACAAGTGCTCTGACTGCTCCTACGCCTGCTCCTCTTTGAGCTTCTACCTTTGGTTGTCCTGCAACATTAGGCAATTCATTGTTAGCAGCCTGATTATTTCTAGCTAATCAACGAGTTATCTCAACAATCATAGCCTGAAATTGAAGTTGGTTGAGGTTTATGTGCTGGACAACAGGCTCCTCGACCTCTTCTCCATCTCTCCTTTCTTCAGCCATTTTTCCTGCAAAACAATTTTTTTTTAGAAAAAAGAACAAATGCAAAACAAACTCTCTCTCACTCAGTTTTAGCTGCCAAGTCTTTACTTTTCCTACAAGTTTTAACAGAGCTCTAACACCTAAGTTTTAGAACTAACTCTTATGTGAATCAGATAGGGAGATTGCAAGATTTTGGTTGCCAAACCGCTTTACGACCCCAGCTGGATTTCTCTTCAGCTCATTGTATTGTTTTTTCTCTTTTTTTTTTGAGTTTGGCCGATCTCTTTCTGTTTTTAGATCTTAGACCTCTTTTTTATGATTATATGGGGTTGGCCGATCTCTTTCTGTTTTTAGATCTTAGACCTCTTTTTTTATGATTATATGGGGTTGGCCGGTTCAGCTTACAACATATATAAAGAAAAGAAGGTGCTTGATAAAATGATATATCTGAGTATACACGCAAATCCTAACCTTCAAGTGACTTTGATACCACTTGGTACGGCCTTGGATAGGCTTTGAGTCCTAGATCACTTGAAGAAGGATGAAATGAGATTGTCCAGAGGCTACTAGTACTCAGTTTGGACGATGGACTTCTCTCTGGAACTATGGGACGGTTTCAGAGATGTTTTGCTACTCAAAGACACAAGATTACCCTGTATTGTCTAAGATGGTTTTCACAAAGAGATTCCTCTCCTAGAGTGAAGATCATTGTTCCTTTAGCTGAATAGAGAAAGCATGAAATGAGGCAAACAATTTGCTGAAAGTTTTGTGTATTGAATGATCTCAAACTTTCAGCGGCGACACTAACAAATGAGAAACGACTCTTTCCCTAAGCCCTAAACCAAGTTGGTTTAGTCTAATCTGATCCAATCCTAATCCTAAACCTAATCAAAATTGGGTTACCCTGAATTGAAATCTTAAATCTAATTGTCTTTGTTTCATTGGTTTAATTTAAATACAAATCAAAATCACATTAAACCAACAAGCTAGTTTGTTTTCAATCTTGGTTAACTCTTCCTCCTGTTTCACGTGATCAATAAGAGCCAGTAGAGCTTGTCTCTGAGCTTTGTTCTTTGATCTTTAACAGCTCCTGTCGAGAAGATCAAAGCATCCTGAAGTTGGCCAGTCCGTGCATCTGTTTGTTGGAGCTGATCCACCTGCTGTTTCTCCTGATCATAATGTTCTTCACACCAAGTTGAGTCTTCAGTCTGATCTGCAAGCTTAGAATCACTCAGAGCTGCATTCTGGTCCAGGTCCTCTTCTCCACTCGTCCATTCGGCCACATACGGGTCTACTCACTCCAGCTCGTCCATCAGCTTCTGTATCTCGCCCATGTCAGGTTCATCCTCTGGTTCTTTGGTTTCTTTGCTCATGTTGCGTTTGAGTTTAGGTGTGGTTGCGTATGGTTGGCCTACATGCCTGCTGGTTAGGTCTGAGATTGCATCTGATTGCATCTGGGGATACTCCTTATGTCAGGTGCCTTCGTCTCCCCCACCATTTCTATGGTCGTTAGGTAGGCCTCGCGACCTTTCCCAATTATTCCTACTACATGCTTCATCAAACACAACTCGGCCATCCTCCCAAGGTATCCAGACGCACGCCTTGGCGCAGTTGACCACCGCTTCATGTTGTGAGAGCCAGTCCATTCCCAGGATTACTTTGTACTGCCCCAATTCCAACTCCATCAAGTCCCCAGGTAGGTTTACACCGGCTAGGATCACGGGTACTCGCACGTAAACCCCTTTTGCTGTTATCTTTTCCTCTCATGCGGTCTCCACTCATGTCAACCTGGCTCTAAAACGTCCTTGCCTAGATATGAGTAAGTCTAGGACTCACAAAACTATGTGTCGCCCCAGTGTAGAAAAGAGTGTGCACTACCACTCCTCCAACCGTGACAAATCCTACATATTTTACAACCGCTAAGCTACTACACTCTTACTGGACAGAATTTAACGCATGGAATAGATAAGAATCACACAATACGTACCTACTATCGGTTCAGCCTCGTCATGGTCCCCGACTGCATACACGCACCGGTCCCACGGCTTCTACTCTAGGTTACTGCGGCTGTGCTCCCGCTGCATGCATTCCAGCTAGTTGCGCCCTTGATTACCAGGCTATGTGCCCTTCTTTTCCACAGCGATGGCATCCTCTGGGAATACCCTCGGTTCAACCATGTCCTGCATTAAGGCAAGAACTCTGAATATGGCCCACCTATCCATAGGTGAAGCACACTCCTAATCGACACTCTCTCGGGTGGAATCGCCCACACTTCCCGCATGGAGACGTTGCTGGGACGATCTTATTGGTGGTCCCCGCATCTAGGGTCCGTTTAGTACCCCAGTTTTGAGACAACTGGTTCTAACGACACTCCTCCTCCAGTCCGTCCTCTTGTTCTGCTGTTTTCTCAATCAGCTAATGGATGCTGCAGTAGTCCTGCATGGTACAACTATTCCTCAGCTCTATTCTCATCCCTTTATGGAATCGACATACCAGCTCCCTGTCACTCAAGTAGTGACCTGCAAATCTCCTCAAGTTATTGAACCCATCCCCGTACTCTCTCAAGGTTCTTGTCCCTTGACGGATGTCTTGAAATTTGCCTTCCATCTGCTCCATGGCCTCTAAGGAAAAGTACTACCCGTTGAAGGCACCCATGACGTAGTTCCAGGTCAGATCTTGCAGCCCCTGGGCCCTTTCTACCACCCCTTCCACCAAACGAGGGCATCTTCCTTGAGGTGGTGGACTGCTAGGTCCTTGCAAAACTCCAGTAGGCACTAGGCTGAGACAAAGTTCCTCTCAAGCTGTCGCTTCCAATTATCAGCGGTAATCACATTGGCTTTTCCATTGAAAAATCCCATCTTCATATCCCTCATATGCCTCATTATGTCCCAGTAGGTGGGCCCTTGGCAGTGCGCCGGCGCATGCGCCGCTGGTGGTGGGGGTGGGTTCCTACCCACTCTCGGTGGTAATGACACGTCCCTTGATTCCGCCGCGGCGTCACCATTGGGCAATTTCCCACCATAGGCCTCTCGGTACCTTCGTAAATCTTCCAATATGGCTGCATTCACTGTGTTTGGTCCACCCACGTGTGCTCCTTCCGCGGGGTTCCCATTTGCAGGTACAGCTACACTTTGGATCTCTGCCTTGCTGGAGGCCTGGGATTCGGATCTGGCAGTGCGTCGTGCAGCTCTCTGGGGAGTCATGGTTACTTGTGCGGCTCTGGCATTCTTGGGTGGCATCCTGTGACAAACGGAAGAAAGTATTAGTGTCTGAACGCTTTGGGTTTGTTACCTTGCCCCTACAAGGAACATTAGAATAAAAACTACACATTTACGCGTTAGTTCATCGTAATAGACCTATTACGAAGAACTAACGACGATATGTCTTTCGTCGTTACTGACACGTCGTAGTGGACAAATCGTCGTAAATTCGTCTAGATATTTACGACTAACAACATTCATCATTAACTCGTCGTAAGAGCAATCTTCGTAACGCAGACGTAAAGTTATGTCCTTTAATTCGTACACTGGTCTAAGCTATCGTCATAACTCAATCGTTAATTGTAGAGGTTAAAATCATATTAAACTGTCGTAAATGTTACAACGAATTAACATCGTCTGTCGACGTAAATTAATGTAATAGTTACGACCACTTTACATCAACTGTCGATGTTAATTTAACGCAATGTTTACGATTAATTTACGTCGTTTCTAATAATTAAGGAAAAATATAATTTTAACTTTTGACTAAAAATGATGAAACTAAAAAATTATAAAATAATAAAATTGTTAAATTTCTAAAATATAAAGGAAAAATCTAATATATACAAAATATAAGATACAAAATATATTATCCAAAATATAATAATATCCAAAATACAAAACCGAAAAACCTAAATATTAAGGTTTAGGTCGTCGAAGAGCTGGGAACTATACTGCTCAGCATGTTGCTTTATCTCTGCCTGCTCTTCCGGAGTGGGGTCGGAGTGAATGGTCGGACGTACATTCTGCCACATCTGTGCAATAATACACTCCTAGGATGCTTCTCTAGTCGATAGGGGGGATAGATCCTTGCAAGGACAAATTGTAGACTCAAGTTCTTCAAGGTTGTGGGACGAGTGGTGACACAATAGGTTGCGGAAAGACCTAATGATACCCCTAGGCAACTAGATCAGATATTACACACCAAGTACCTTAAGGTTCTGGATATGACACACCAGAGGATTTCTTCGACTCAAAGGAGAAGAAAGAACACAAAGAGATTGATAAAAGATTGCTTGATTTAGAGAAGGGTTTTGGATCCAAATATATAGAGAGATCCTTGTACATGCACAAGGTCTCGGGAAAACATTGAGACTAAAAGAACGCGTCTTCTCTAACGAGTTTTCGAAAACAAAATATGAAATAAAAAGCATAGGATAAATTATAACATAAGGTAGGGTCTTCATTAGTAGCCTTGGACCGAGATAGCACCTAGGAGATGTGTAAGCCAAGTTGTGGCCTCGTTAAAAACCTTCCTCCGTAAAACCACTTGGGACAAAACCAAAAGCAAGGAAAAGAGCACACACAAAGTGCCTTGCCTAAATATTAACTTAGCTTGATGTAGAGATAGCTTGAATGGTGATCAAGGTATCTCGAATCATCAAACCTTGTCCAAAACTTTCTTCTTGTTGCAATGTTGTGGTAAGTAAACCTCCAATGGTCTTCTTGAGTTTCTTGGCTCTAGCACGGGTCATGGGGCCTTCTGGAATGGGTAAGACATTATCATCAATCGGCTGGCCATAGTGTCATCAGGTGGATCATCCATGGTCTCCTCTTCTTCATTAGTAAGCTGGTCCATGATCACATCATCCCCTCCCTCTTGAAAAGGATTTTTCCTCAAATCTGGTTCATCATCAACAAAAGGGACCAAGTCAGTAACATTAAAGCTATTTGACACATCGTACTTACCTTGGAGATCAAGTTTATAGGCATTGTCAATGATCTTCTGAATGATCTCAAACGGTCCATCAATTCTTGGCATCAGTTTGGATTTCCTCTCGTTTGGGCACCTTTCTTTCCTTAAGTGAATTCAAACTTTGTCACCAACATCAAATACCATCATACGCCTTCTTTGTTTGTTTGCTTGCTTCACATAGTACTTAGTTTTCTCTTCAATATTGCACCTAGCCTTCTCATGAATCTGCTGAACCAGCTCGGCTTTCTTCTTACCGTCCAAACTAACTCTTTCACACTCAGGTAAATACATTAGATCCAACAGAGAGGTGGGATTAAACCCATAAACAATTTCAAAAGGAGAATACTTAGAAGCAGAATGCATGGCATGATTATATGCAAATTCACAGTGAGGTAAGTGATCTTCCCAAGTTTTCAAGTTCTTTTTGATGAATGCACGCAAGAGTGTTTCTAGAGTTCTATTGACTACCTCAGTTTGTCCATCCGTTTATGGATGACATGTAGTAGATAACAACAACTTAGTGCCTAGCTTAGACCAAAGAGTCTTCCAGAAATGACTAAGAAACTTAGTATCTCTATCTGAAACTATAGTTCTAGGCATGCCATGTAAACAAACAACCTCTTTAAAGAACAAGTTAGCAACATGTAATGCATCCTCAGTTTTATAACAAGCTATGAAATGTGCCATTTTAGAGAACTTATCAACAACAACAAAGATAGAGTCTTTTCCGTTTCTAGTTCTAGGCAATCCTACAATGAAGTCCATAGAAATGTCATTCCAAGGATGACAAGGAATAGGTAAGGGAGTATACAAACCCTAAGACTGGACTTTAGACTTAGCTTGTTTGCAAATTGCACACCTTCTACAGATTCTGTCGACATCTCTTTTCATGTGTGGCCAATAGAAGTGATCCTGTAAAACCTTAAGAGTCTCGGCAATCCCAAAATGTCCCATGAGACTCGCTCCATAGGATTCCCTAACTAACAAGTCTCTTAGTGAGCAATCAGGCTTACACAAACGATTATCATAAAACAAAAATCCATCCTTCTTGAAGTAATGACCAGCAGCAAACTTCAAATAAGACATGTAAGCTTCTCTAAAATCAAGACTGGTTTCATACATTTCTTTAATTTGTTCAAAACCTAGCAACTTAGCATCAAGAGTGGTTAAAAGAACATACCTTCGAGATAGTGCATCAGCAACTATGTTTTTTTACCATTTCTGTATTTGATCACATATGGGAAAGTTTCAATGAATTCAACCCATCTTGCGTGTCTCTTGCTAAGCTTGCTTTGCCCCTTCAGGTACTTGAGGGACTCATGATCTGTGTGTATGACAAACTCCTTGGGCCAGAGATAATGTTGCCATGTTTGTAGAGCTCTCACCAAGGCATACAATTCTTTGTCATAGGTTGCATAGTTGAAAGTGGCTCCTCCAAGTTTATCACTGAAGTAAGCTATGGGCCTCTTCTCCTGGATAAGAACAGCACCAATACCAATCCCTGAGGCATCACATTCAATCTCACATGTTTTAGCAAAGTCAGGAAGTATTAAGAGAGGAGATTGAGTAAGCTTCTCTTTAAGAGTTTGGAAGGCAGTTTCTTGAGCTTCTCCCCATTTGAATCCCACATCTTTCTTGATCATTTCAGTCAGTGGAGCTGGTATAGTACTGAAGTCCTTTACAACGCACCTATAGAAGCCAGCTAATCCTTGAAAACTTCTCACTTCCCCACAGTAGTTGGACTTGGCCATTCTTGAATAGCTTTAATCTTCTCTTGATCAACCTTGACACCATTTGCACTAACAATAAAGCCTAGAAAAATCAAGTTATCCGTACAAAATGTACACTTCTTAATATTAGCATAAAGCTTTTCTTTCCTTAGCACATTAAGAACGGCCCTAAGATGATCTATATGCTCTTCTCGACACTTGCTATAGACAAGGATATCATCAAACTACACAACTACAAAGATGCCAATGAAAGACCTAAGGACAAGATTCATTAACCTCGTGAATGTACTAGGTGCATTTGTCAATCCGAATGGCATAACTAACCACTCATACAGTCCATGTTTAGTTTTAAATGCATTTTTCCATTCATCTCCTTCTTCCATCCTAATTTAATGATATCACTCTATAAATCTATCTTAGAAAAGATGCAAGAACCATATAACTAATCAAGCATATCATCTAATCTAGGAATAGGGTGTCGATACCTCACCGTGATCTTGTTTATTTCTCTACAGTCAACACACATTCGCCAACTTCCATCATTCTTAGGCACAAGGAGGACAGGAACAACATAAGGGCTCATACTTTTACGGAGGTGGCCTTTCTCCATTGGTTCTTCCACTTGTCTTTGCAACTCTTTGGTTTCAACCGGATTAGTTCTATATGCTGGTCTGTTTGGAAGGGTTGATCCAGGGACAAAGTCGATCTGATGCTCAATCCCACGCATTGGAGGTAAACCAATAGAATTGTCTTCACCCAACACGTCTTGAAACTCCTGCAAAAGAGAAACCATTTCACTCGGATACTCCAGTGTAAGATCAGTTAAGTTTAAAAGAGTTTCTTTAAAAACAAGCAATAGAACGGGTTGCTTAGATTAGAGGGATCTTTTGATGTCATTGGTTTTAGCATAGAAGTTGTGTTGCTTAGTTCCATCTAGTTTGAGGTAAATGCTCTTCTTCTTTTGAAGCTGAAGTTGATCTTGTTGAACTTCTTTAGGTTACAAGGGAACCAAGGCTGTCTTGCAGCCTTTGAACTCAAAGTAATGATTGTTTGAGAGTCCATCATGTGTCACACGTCTATCAGATTGCCATTGGCTTCCAAGGAATATGTGGCTAGCTTCCATAGGTAATACATCACATAGACCTCATCTTCATACCTTCCAATGGATATAGGAACCATTACTTGAGTAGAGACCTTCATTTCACCTTCTTCATTAAGCCATTGCAACCGATAAGGCTTTGGATGTCTCTGGACATTTAATCCCAACTTCTTGACCATAGTCTCACTAGCAACATTCACACAGCTTCCACCATCCACAATGAGAATACAAACCTTGCCTTGCACCAAACACCTTCTATAGAAAAGGTTTTCTCCTTGCTCTAGTTCCTCAGTCTTTGTTTGTAGGTTTAAGAGTTTTCTTGCTACCAACAGTCTTCCTTTTACTGGTTCTTCTTCTTCATATTCTTCTTCAGAATGCTCATGATCATGATCGTATCTATAGTACTTCGACTCATATTCTCCATTCTCAAGCACAATCATGATCCGTTTGTTGGTGCATTTATTGACATAATGCCCTCTTCCTTGGCATTTGAAGCACTTAACATCTCTAGCTCTTGAAATGGTATCTTCGGCCTTCCCTTTATCTTTCCCAAAGATAGCACTCGTTTTTACTTCTTCTTTAGGATATGGGTTTCTCTCCTTAGTGTAGGCTGGCTTCTCCTCTTTAGGTGTTTGAAACCTTGAAGTTCCATAGCTAGTATGAGAGTGTCCCTGTCTCTTGAGTTGTTGTTGCTCCACAAGGATAGCCTTGTGCAACATCTCTTCTAACTCAACATAATGTTGCATCTCTACATTGTCTTAAATCTAGCGGTTGAGTCCTCCTAGAAACTGAGGCTCCTAGAAACCAAGAAATGGTGGCTTCTTTATCTTCAGAAATACTTGTCCTCAACATAACTAGCTCCATCTCTTGAAAGTATTCTTCTACTGACCTTGATCCTTGGGTGAGCTTTCTTAGTTTTTGATGTAGATCACGGTGATAGTGACTTGGAACGAACCTTTTGCGTGTGATAGATTTCATCTCTTGCCATGATTCAATCGGATACTCCTGGTTGCGTCTCCTAGTGGTCACCAACTGATCCCACCAACTCAATGCATAATCATAGAACTCAATAGCTGCTATTTGGATCTTTTGAGCTTGAGTATACTGCTGACAATTAAAGACCAGCTCGATCTTCTTTTCCCACTCCAAATAAGCATCCGGATCAGCCTTGCCATGGAAAGGAGGTATCTTAAGCTTTAGTCCAGAAAGTTCATCACTTTGGTGTCTTTTACCCTCATGATCACACCTCTGCCTCCTTCGGCTATCTCTAGATAAAGAACTATGATTGCGTTCATAGTAGTTGTCAGTTTCTTGTGAACCAGCATGTTCTCTCCGGTTTCTCCTTGATTCCTCTTGCTCTTTTGGGTTTGATTGCCTTTTTCTCTTCTTGATTCATTGCTATGGCCTTGACCAGTGGCTTGTTTGATCTCTTGCCTCAATTCATCACGAAGCTCCTTCATACTATCTTTCATCATCTCATCCATGGTAGTTACCATAGTTTGGTGTAATTGCTCGGTCATTTGTTCTCTTAGCAATTTGTTCTTCCGGACTAGTTCTGCCTCTTCTTCGGATTCATTCACCATTGGTACCTCAATGAAAGCAAACACTCAACCAGTAAAGAGTCCAAGGGCGAGTTTCATTTTGGGTCGAGCCCGTGATATTACAAAGGGGAGTTGACTTAACTAGCACATATTTTATTACTTGAGACTAGAAGAATACAAATCTTTTTTATTACTGATATTTTTCTAGTGCCCAGCGTGTCCTTATATTATGTTGTGACAAAAGCGTATTTACAAGAATGCCATTACTTTTTCATGCCACGTAAGCCAAAAATTATCGCTGACGCGTATTAATGAACTCAGTCGGAAAACGTTACAAAATACGTTACGGCTTAGTTATGCTTACATTGTGGCTGACTTAATTAACTCGACTGACTTATGAGAAAATGGCTGACTTACGGATATAAGTATGCCGCTTATTACAGCTGATTAACAGAAATCTGACTGAATTATGTGGTCTCGGTTGACTTACAAACACAAGTTATGGCTGACTTATACATCAGCTGGCTGAGTTGTCAAAAATTTGACTGAGTTGTAGTTAAGAGACGGCTGAGTTATTTTCCGCATGTTGATTGAATGATCATCGGGCGGCTATGTTACTAAAGTTTCGGCTAACATAAGAGAGCTTGTTACGGCTGAGCTACTTTTAATCAGCTGTGATGAGTTGGATTAACATTAAATTCATCCCAATTATGGCTGACCTATTAGCGAAAGATTAATTACTAGAATAGCATTCATTTGACGGCTGATTTAGTTGATGATAGGGCTGACTTATTATTTTTCCGTGTAATGATGGCTGGTTATTAGGAAAAGATTAATTACTAGAATAGCATTCACGTTGAGGCTGGTGTGCAATGTATGTTATGGCTGAGTTATGTTAGCTGAATTATGTGTTCCTATGTCGGCTGACTTACCGATTTGCCATGTCATCATCCATGTCATCAGTTCTTAGTTGTCATGTAATAAAAACGTTACAACAGTAAAAAAAGGTTTATGTTACAGACGTTGTGTCTTAGTCTTCATTATTCATCTTCTTTATCTATCTTCTTCATCATATTCTTCATTTATGGATCTGATAATTATTGTTTCCGGAAACTGGGTCTAAGAAAACATAGATTTAAAAAATTTGAAAATCGGACGACATCCTGCTGCTCCCTCCCTTATTGGATTCATCATCTTGGAGAAGAAGAAAAAGTCAAAGAGAGATAGATGAAAAAGGTAACTCCCGTAAATTGTAAGAAAATGAGAGAGTTGAACAAAAAAAGTAAGAAAAGTAGAGAAGACGAAGAAGATGATGAATTTGAAAGTCAATTTTTACATGTTTGACGACTCAGATGGTGCGTAATCTGAATATCATAACTTTAGTTCATACACCGAGTCTCCAACACATACGTTACAACTGAGTTATGCATACATTACGGCTGAGTTATGCATACGTTACGACTGAGTTATACATATGTTACGGCTGACTTATACCATTCATATTAAAACTTTAATCTTTTTTTCCCGTCCAAAATGATTTTGTTCTCGCCCAAAATACGAAAAATCGCGAAACAAATTACACTTGACGGCTGACTTATAGGAACGTTACGACTGACTTATAAGTCATGGTTTAGGGTTTTTAGAAACCAAAAGAGAGACTAAAAAGACGAGTCTATATATTAGGAATCAAGAGACATATCACTCTCATAAACAACATAGATCTAAAAAATCAAAAATCTGAGACAGATCTACTCCAGTAGTCTTCGTCTTCGATGGTGGTCGGTTACAAACCATGATTATAAGACAGCCGTAACTTCCTATAAATCAACCGTCAAGTGTAATTTGTTTCGCGACGTCTCATATTTTGGGCGGGAAAATGATTTTTTCCCGCCCAAAATACGAAACATCGCAAAACAAATAACACTTGACGGCTGGCTTATAGGAACATTACGGCTGACTTATAAGTCATGGTTTAGGGTTTTTGCTATAATCAAAGGCTGAGTTGTGGTTACAATACGACTTTGTCATAACCATGTCGACCAAAAAAGCTTATAACAGGATCAAGATTCATTATCCAAACTTAAATTGAATTTAGAAACCGAAAGAAAAATTAAAAAGACGAGTCTATATATTAGGAATCAAGAGACATATAACTCTCATAAACAACACAGATCTAAAAAATCAAAAATCTAAGACAAATCTACTCCAGTAGTCTTCGTCTTCGATGGTGGTCGGTTACAAACCATGATTATAAGTCAGCCGTAACGTTCCTATAAGTCAGACGTCAAGTGTAATTTGTTTCGCGACGTCTCATATTTTGGGCAGGAAAAAATCATTTTCCCGCCCAAAATACGAAACGTCGCGAAACAAATAACACTTGACGGCTAGCTGATAGGAACGTTACGACTGACTTATAAGTCATGGTTTAGGGTTTTTGCTATAATCAAAGGCTGAGTTGTGGTTACAGTACGACTTTGTTATAACCATATCGACCAAAAAAACTTATAACAGACTCAAGATTCATCATCCAAACTTAAATTGAATTTAGAAACCGAAAGAGAAACTAAAAAGACGAGTTTATATATTAAGAATCAAGAGACATATCACTCTCATAAACAACACAGATCTAAAAAATCAAAAATCTAAGACAGATCTACTCGAATAGTCTTCGTCTTCGATGGTGGTTGGTTACAAACCATGATTATAAGACAGTCATAACATTCTTATAAGTCAGCCGTCAAGTGTAATTTGTTTCGCCTTCGTCTTCGATGGTGGTCGGTTAGAGAAGAAGCTTTGTGTCTTCCAGTGTCTTGTATGGTGATCCGACATCCTACTGCTCACTCCCTCATCGGATTCGTCGTTTTTGCAGAAGAAGAAATGTCAAAGAGAGAGAGATGAATAGGCTAAGTCCTATCAATTGTAAGAAAAGGAGAGAATAATATTTGGCCTTTAGATTTTATTTAATCAATGGTCATTAATTGTGATCCTTGAAAAAAAAGATTAACCAATGAGAAAGAAGGTTGAGGATAGACAAAAAGATAATTTTAAACCCTTAGATTAAAATCAATCAATGGTTATGAAAAAGCAATATAAATTGTAATTTTTGTTTTTTTCAATTTGATTTTAAAATAACCTAAATTTTAAAAATATAGTTACAGATTTAAATCCAGATTTAAAATTTAAATATTTAAGGATTAAAGATTAAATTTTCAAAATGATTAATATTTGAATTTAACTCTAAACTACAAACCTAAACTCTAAACCTAAATCTTAAACTTTAAATAATAATGAATTTAAATAATAAAAAATATCAGATTTAATGTTCAAAAGATAAACTTTATAATTGTTATAACTTTATAGTTCTATAATTTAGGATTTGAGGTTTAGATTTAAGAAATGATTAAAGTTGGAGTCTTGTGAGCTAGAATTGTATAAGTAATTGTAAGAGAACATATATCTCAAGATCAAGTTAAAGTCTCAACTTGAAAATTCAAGAAACTATACACATTTTAGTTGATTTATATTCACTTGATATTGATAAGAGGATCTTCAATATAACTATTTAAAGTACTTGAATTCAAATTTTTGATTTTAGGGTATGTTTGAGATATGACTGAGTTATATAAACGACACGACTAAGTTATCAAAACGACACGACTGAGTTATATAAACATTTCTGATTTTATGATATGTTTGAGGTATGGCTGAGTTATTTAAACGACTTGGCTGAGATATATAAACGACACAGCTAAGTTGTATAAACATAGCATAAGTCAAATATAAAATACACGGTTGAGGTATGTTTTCCACAGAGAAACAAGAAAATACATGTTTGCTGCACCATTCCGGTGATAACTCCTCCATGTCTCCAAGCTTCACTGAACTCCTTTGCCTCGTCTTTGCCAAAACCATCACTTCTTTATGTCTCCTTCATTATCTTCTTGTTCAAGCTTCTCTTTCACTCAGATCTGAAAAAAAAAGATTATCGAAATATGGGTATCAAATCACAAACAAACTTAAATGAATACACCTCACAATTATCAATTTGGGTGTTTTTAAAATGTATTTGCTTTTTCTCCTCAGAATGCACATTTCTTATACCTATGTTTTTGGAGATTCGCAGGAAGTAACTCAGTCACAACTGCATATATAACTCAGTCGTAAAAGAAAAGTAACTCAGCCACAACATAAATAAAACTCAGTCACAAACTTGAAAAAATCAGCAGAGAAGATGATTTTGGACGATTGCAGCGAAGAAGATTTCGTAGAAACGCTTGCGAAGAAGACGATTTTGGCGAAGATGATATCGGGATAGACAGTTTGAGAATTTCAGATGATAAACAACAATGTCAACTCAAAAGATTAGGGTTTAAGTGACAAATGAAGAAAATTGTGGGTTTTTCTCGCTTTGTTTTTAATTTATGAGTGTCTTTGTGAATGTAAAAAAATAGGTGACATGGAATACGTATAATGTGAGGTGGAATACGGTTTAAAGTGACGTGGAATACGGTTTGATGACATGACTTTCTTAATTAAAAATAAAGAAAAACTAAGGAAGAGTGTTTATTGTAATTTACTAAGATCAAAAAACATTCTAGTAATTTTTATAAAATGTATGCTAGTCTAATAATATTCAAATTTTTCTTTACTAGTTGAGTCATTTTCTCTATTACAAATAGCCTCTCATTTCTAAGATTTGAACCTTGTTTATTATAGAAGTAGATTGCCTCCATCCGGATATGAAAATATTCGTATGTCATTAGATATTCGAAAATTTTCATTTATTTAGAAGATATTTTTTTGTTTAGGTAGAGGTTTCTCCTGTCCTGTTGACGTAGAAATTTGAATTTCTCCTATTGCGAGTAAAATCTTGTAATGCTCTTAGGATTTTTTCCTGGGTTAATATTTGATAATAAGATATAATATATGAATGATATTAAAACTCTAAAGGTCCACCTTTGTAAACATTTTGTCGATAACTAATTAGTCATTTAAAAATTGAATATGTCAAACGCTATCACAAAAGAAAGCAAAATAATCGGAACATGGATGATTTTGAAGGGCATGCATTCATTTAGAGAACATGAGGTAGTTCCAAAAATATTCCATGCTATTTTTGGAAACGCAACAGAAGTGTCATCACTATATAAGCTAAGTTTTTATCGTTCAAATTGCTTTCAGCTCGCTTCTCTAGAATTCACTATCATGTTCTAGGAATTTCTTTTTTTCATTTTGAAAACAAAAAAAAAAACAAAAAAAAAGTCTGTACTCTTTACTATTCGTTTTTTTATTACTTATTCCCACGATTGTGAAAAAACAAAACTAAATCTTTAATGTCACGTTTATTATACTTAGTCTTCTTGCTAGCAGTGGTAAAAGCTGGCAGGAACACTTTACACAAAAATACTGAAGTGGTAAAAGCAGGCAGGAACACTTTACACAAAAATACTGAAGTCAACGCAGAAGAGTCTAAGTTAGAAGGTATCATACACCCGTACGCTCTACACCATTCATCCTTATTTTCCTTTCTATACCATGTGAAATATAAAAATTTAATAGTATTTAGGAATCATAACAATTTATTTATGTATATAGTATATAAAGTATATGCTTTTAAATAATCTGATTTGATGCAAAATAATAATTGTTTTTTTTCACAAAAATTGTTGATTTAAACTTTACTCGTTAGATTCAAATATTATTAACTTCAGTTCCGATTTATCACACTGCTCCCTTTTAAGGAGGACTACCTCAACATAATTTAAGTGATTTTAAATAAAAACAATTGTTTAAATTATCTGTTCACTTGGAATTTGATTGTAAAATTGATACAAAATTCTGTTTGATGTTAATTTCGAAGATTTAAAGGTATTCAACGTCAGCGATTAATTAATAGAGTATATACATACATATATATATATATATGTATGTATATATATATATGTATTGTTTAATATTAATATATATATATATGTATTGTTTAATATTAATATATATATATTAAATTTTTGGATGAAAAAGCTACAATAAAGCTACCAAGGAATGCAACCATTCCAGGAGTCATAGCATTTGGGGATTCAATAGTGGATAGTGGAAACAATAACAATCTCCGTACAATATTGAAATGTAACTTCCCTCCTTATGGTCAAGATTTTCGGGGTAAATTGGCTACCGGAAGATTTAGTGATGGAAGAGTTCCATCTGATTTCGTGGGTTGGTATTGTTTCATCTCATTTTTTAATTCTCTCTTTCTTTCCTTTTTAACTCTATGATGTGTGGCAGCCGAAAGGTTAGGAATAGCTAAATCAATACCAGCATACTTGGATCCTGCGCTGAAAAGCAAGGATCTTCTCAAGGGTATTAATTTTGCTTCTGGTGGTTCTGGTTACGATCCTTTAACAGCTAAAATAGTGGTATTTTTGTTAAACTAAAGTTGTTATAATTTGTACATTTCGGACTTTTAGACCTTTTAATTCTTTTTTTTTTATTTTATTTTTGCAATGTTTCAGAAAGTGGTATCCTTAGAGGATCAGTTAAAATATTTTCAAGAGTATAAGGAAAAAATAAAAGCAATAGTTGGGGAGGAGAAAGCTAAGTTTATGGTGGAAAACAGTCTTTATCTCGTCGTTGCCAGCAGTAATGATTTAGCTCATACATATATCGCACGTTCTCTCAGATATAACAGCACTGAATATCCTGATTATTTGGCTGATATGTCTTCTAAATTTGTCAGAGTAAGTTTAACATATAACTTGTTTAACTCCTTATGTAGCTATTTTCCTTAAAAACTCTTATTTCAGTTATAAAAAATAGTAATACTTCACTTTTCATCTTTACAACTTTTCCCTTTTATTTTATTTTATTGAACGAACTTTTCAAGGAATATATCTTTTGTCTTTTTATTTTTAAAATTAGATTTTACCTGTACTCAATCATTTTATCATTACATTTATATTTAATCACTTTTAGAAACATTTGATCAGTAACCATTTGAGATTGATAAGCAATGTTTATAACTATAGAAGCTATATGGACTTGGAGCTCGAAGAATTGCAGTATTTAGTGCAGTTCCAGTTGGATGTTTACCATCACGCAGAACCCTTAATGGAATAAAGCGAAAATGCTCAGAAAACCTAAACAAGATGGCTCTTCAGTTCAATGCGAAACTATCTCCAGCATTGCTGGCTTTACGAAAAAAGTCACCGGGGAGCAAAATTGTATTTGTTGACGTATATGACACTCTTCATAACATGATTGAAAATCCCAAAAAATATGGTTAGTATGATCACAACACTGCATCTTCTCACAATTTATTTTTTCTTTATTTATATTGGTAATATTTCTTGTGGAAGATATGAAATGTGATTTCCTATAAAACATGAATAGTCAAAAAAAAATTGTCAAAAATACCACTTTCCTAATATCATTTTTTATGTTTACTTTAGTCATTTTTACCTTTATTTTTAAGAGGAAAAACACACTTATAACCTTTGGATTAATTAATCTAAGACGTAAGATTTAAATTTGAGGGGTGGGGGTAAGATGGGGTAAGGTCTAGGAATGTAAAATTTAAGATCCTATTTAGTTTTTAAAATAATTGCCTCTTAAAAAGGAAATTTATGAAAATGTCTCTTTAATGAAGGTAAAATGAAAATCGATATCAATAATGTAGTAAACATGAAAATTCTCCTAGTCAAAAGGTTAACATTCAACTTGCTTGCGTACGGTCGTATATGTATAGTAAAAATAAATAAATAGATAATGATTGCTAATACTTATTAATCTAATTAAAACTTGATCAATATAACCTTTACAATATTACATATAGATAAATTTTAAGAGAAATTCTCATAGATAATTTTTTCAAATAACACATTCTAAAACTTTTACTACCATTTTAATACATTATTTTTATTAATACTTATGTTAAGTTAATATGTTAAATGAGTACACATTTAAATTTGGACTGTTAATATGGAAGTAAAACTTATTAGAGATATTTTTTTGTGTTTGAAAAATTACGTGTATTAAATTAATAGGAAAAAATTAAATTGGTGTGTTAATATAAAATTTTCTCTAATAGTCAGTATATTAATATAAAAATTCACTAGTGAATTCTTCTGGGAAGAATTTCAAGTTTACCACTTTTGTTGTACAACTTTTCATTTTGATCTTCATTAAAGAGACATTTTCATAAATATTATTTTAAGAGGTATTTAAAAAATAATAATTAGAATCCTAAATTTTACATTCCTAAACCCTATCACATCATACTCAAACCCCTCAACTCTAAACCATAAATCTTAGATTAATTAATCTAATGATTATAAGTGTGTTTTTTCTTCTTAAAAATAAGGGTAAAAGTGATTAGGGTAAAAGTGAAAAGTGGTAATTTTTGACAATTTTCCATTCTTCTAGATATATAAGAAATTTTCAAATTATAATTGCAATACTATAATTAATTAAATTATTTTGAAAATTTTCGTACATTTACCACTTAAAAATATATATATATATATATATATATATATAGTATTATGTTTGAGTGATCCAAATATGGATATGTTTTTTATGGATCCATGAATTATCTAGTCGGATCCGGTTTTCTAACATCTAATATCTTTAGATTGGATTTCAGATATTCTGGCCATCGTTTATTAGTACTGTTGGAATTTTTTTACTATCCTAATTACGATCTAAAACTATATCTTATTTACAGGATTTGAAGTGGCAAACAGAGGGTGCTGTGGAACAGGACTTTTTGAAGTCTTAATACTGTGCAACAAAATTAATCCTTTTACGTGCAAAAATGCATCCTCGTACGTTTTCTGGGACAGTTACCATCCAACTGAAAAAGCTTACCAAGTAATTGTTGATAGGTTGTTAGGCATATACATTCCACAACTAGTTTAATTATAGTCTTTTTCTAATATATTGTACAAGATATCTGTCTAGCACATTGAGGAAATATAAGAAAAATAAATAACTTTTTGAGTATATGTAAAATTTTATTTAAAACAATATTTTAAAGCTTTTTTTTGAAGGGGGTTCGCACATATAAAGAAAATGTGATTTATAACCTTAAATAGGGAAATTGAAAAAGATATAGCAGTTGTACAAAAACGATTTCAGTCATTCAATATTTTCTATTTTCATCAGGTTCAGAACGCAATTGTCCATGCAACTAATCTTCATCTCTATTTCAAAAGAAGGCATGTGTTTAGACACATGTCTTAAACCTTCCATGCATGCATAATGGGCCTAAGACATGTGTCTAAGCATGTAGGCTAGCCACCGTGTCCTACCATTGTCCCCAAGATTTTCTAACGAGTTTCATCTGTTTAAAACCATTAACCTGACCATATCCATTACTTTTACTTATAGTCATGCACATAAAAATGAAAAAGAGGGATTGAACAGATGGTGATAGAACCTGTCCCACAGTTTACACACTCATAGGTTGGTGGATTGGATTATCTTTAACCAGAATGGCCTTTTGTGTCTGTGGTCTCTTCAACCATGAGCATCAGCTCACAATTGGCTAAGAGGAATTGCATTAGAGATCTCTTTCTTCGAAATCTATTAAAATGTTCATCAGGAATAAAAGATTCAACAAACAAAAAGAAAGATTTATTTGATTTAAAAGTTGAATTAGTTTTACAATAGATGCAAACCTTTATATAATAGGCAATGTAGATATAGAGGTCTAGTCAACATAAAAACTACAAAACTTATAAAATAATGAAGACTTGACTAAAAGTCGGAAGGTTTAAGTCAAGAGTCTCTTGGTATGGTTGATGGTCAAGCTTCTGGTCTATATGCCCCTTCGCATGCTATATAGTCTCTTGGTTTACTCTTGGACGTCGTTTTTTTCTTCCAAACGAACAAAAGGCTGTACTGAATGACCCAAGTGTTTTTTTGATCAAATCGATAAGCTTTGAAAGTGCCCATTAATCCAAACCATGAACAGTGGCATAGCTAGTGTGCTCTTTGTCTTTGTACGTTTGTAAATGAGGCTGTACAAGGTTGTATCATCCCCTCCTCCTTCAATAGGATTTGTCCTCAAATCCAAGCTGTCGAGGATGAAAGAATCGACCTCTTTCGGCTCCATGTTTTATATCCAGTTGGCCAAGGTGCTGTCTATTCTTCTGTACACACACGCCTCTATTCCTGGCTCAGAGATGGAGTTCTGAAATCCCTTGACATGTCTCAGATTCTCCACATTTCTGTACTTGATCCAACAAATCGGCTTGATCACCAAATTACTATTAAGTGGTTCATGAAGTGCACCTGAATTGCAAGTCATCATGTGGTTCTTCTCATAAGCGGCTTCTGATCCAAGATCTTCGTCTTCAGCCAATCTTTTTAAAGGCAATAGATCACTTATATACTCTTTTTGATTCAGCTGATCGATTGTTCGATCTTCTTGGACAAAAACAGTAACCGGTTATGGTTCCCCCTCTTTGATCTCTTGAATGGTAGTGACTGGTACTTGCTTCTATAATTCAACTGCTGGTCATGTGGATGATGATGAACGTGAGGCTATGATCCTTTGATGTATTTTCTCCTTGAAAGCACACACCCATCTTTCCATGCCTTTGCGCTGTGCTTCCTCTTTGTCTGACTGAATCTGATCTCGCACCAAAGCCTTGACTGCTTGTTTTATCTCATGCTTGATGACCTCTTGGATTTGTTGGCTATGCACCCATCAGTTTCACGTTTCTGTTTTGTTTTCTCCATTATCACTTTTGTTGGTGATTTTGATCTCCTTGGATTTGATGGCTTAGCATCAGACCATTCCATCCAGAACCAAGGGAAGATCGTGTTGCACTGTTCTCATATTTTTCTCCTGTGAATGGATTGTTTTCATACCAATTGGACCAGATTGATGAGAGATTGTAGCCTCTTGGCTGAATGGTTTCCCCTTCCATTTGTCACTATCATGTCGACTCTTGCTTGCCTCTTTTTATAGACCATGTTCTCTCTTTGCTATCATCTCGTCAATGTGTTTGTTTCTCCTCCACTCTTGTATTAGATTTATGTGTGCTTTGGGTTCTGCTCTATCCTCATTATTTTTCTTGATACCAAAGTTCACAAATTGCTTGGAAGACGGAGAGATGAGAGTGGTTGATTTCTGAGATGAACACCAAACCTCGAAGTGGCTCTAATACCAAATGATATAACTTATCCCACAGTTTACACACTCATAGGTTGCTGGATTGGATAATCTTGGACCATAATGGCCTAGTGATGGATGTCTAGGATACACCAAGGGTTGCAGAAGGCCCTTTGTGTTTGTGGTTTCTTCAGCTATGAGCGTCAACTCACAATTGGCTAAGAGGAATTGAATCAAAGATCCTTTTCTTAGGAATCCATACTATGTTCATCAGAAACAAGAGATTCAAAAAATAAATAAAAAGATTTATTTGATTTAAAACTTGAATTAGTTTTATAATAGATGCAAGCTTCTATATAATAGGGAATGTGGAATATAAAAGGTCTAGTCTACATATAAACTACAAAACTTATAAAATAATGAAGACTTGACCAAAAGTAGAAAGGTTTAAGTCAAGAGTATCTTGGTATGGTTGCTAGTCAAGCTTCTAGTCAATATGCCCCTTCACATGCTAGATGGTTGACATGAGGATTTTTATGTATTTCCATATAAACTCTATTAAATTAACTCTACAAATTACTTTTGCCAAGAGAGATCAAATTGTAGTATTTAAGAATTGAATCCACAAGGATGAACACACAATAAACTCAATACATTCAAGATTAAGCTAGGCAAATAGATTAATAAGCAGTAAATAAACTATAGCAGATAATTGATTGTTTGGTAAGTAAACAATAATAATAAATAGCTAGATCTAGAGTTTCAGGCAAGTGAATTATAGAGGATCGAAGCTAAGGGTATTAATCAAAGAACTCGATATCTAATGTAAAAGACGACCAGCTCTCGCTGCAAGTCTAATCTATTGACTAAGTCCGATGTCTCAGCTCTCGCTTGTTGACACGGAATGACTGTCGATCGATGGCAATGATCCTGTGTCGATCCATGGTCTCTTGAGTCATGCTTTATGACCTAATTCGATAAGTTCACTAAATTAACTAAATCAACTCTCGTTTGTTTCTAGCAAGCTAGCTCAACATGACTAATTTTGGTAGTATACCATATTCTCGCTTACGCTTAACTATCCTATGATCAGGATTTTAGTTAGCTACTCTATAACACAACCAATAAACAAAATTCTGTTGATAAATCTAATAATCACTCTAGCAATTCTATTGTTAGGCTAATCCTTCAATATCATTAATAAACCCTAAACCTAAAGATCTAATCAGACATGATCTTTGTCACAGAAATCATAGATGAATAGTTTAGATATAATATAAAACCAAAGGAGTTCCAGGAGGAATCTGAAGAACTTCCTCCTTCTCTTCTAACCCTAGAACAATAAATTAAAGAAATCTTGGTGAGTGTGTAGCCTAAAAAAAGGTATAGAAACACATAAATAGGGTTTAAAGTCATGCAAGGGTATTCTGGTAATTTGTGATGGCTTTTGGGTTTAAGTCGACCATAAAACAAGTCAAGCCTGTATTCCGGATCACCGTCGATTGACACCAAGGCTGTGCTGTCGATCGACTCTCATTCATCTTCTCGACAACTTCCTCTCGCGAAACAGACAAACCACTCTTGAGTAAATCGGGAATAACTTTATATCTAACCGTCATATGGATCTCAAACCGGTGGAATTGGAAATTTAACTCAAAGTTATATCTTGTGTCCAAATCTCAGCTCAGTCTTATAGTAGGAAAGTCTCCATCCATAGCTAAACATCTGACGCATATGTGCAGTTCTGCATCTCTAAAATTCCAGAATCACCAAAGTTCTCTAGAACGTACCTGAACCTGAAAATACTCTAAAACATTCTCTAAACACGTATAATAGACTCTAAATAGGGCTGATATAATGGCACAATAGTGGTAAATATCAAGCCCTATCAACTCTCCTAGACTTAACTTTTGCTTGTCCTCAAGCAAACAAAGCCTGTGAAAGAAGTTTTGAAAAGCGGAGAATCACATAATGTCTTAAGTACAACTATCACTATACTTTGTTGCAACCACATCATGTCAAGTCAATCACGAGAAACTTTATATACCCTATCCTAGTATAGCAACCAGATCCATTTTACCAACAACTTAGGAAATACTAGTCTAACTCACCCCTTTACTGATTTTATTTCTTTACATTAAATAAAAGTGTAGGCTTTACCTTGGGAGTATCGAACAAATGACACATGGAATCTTACCTCTGCAAGTATCTGAACAACCAGGCACAAAATGTTCTTTGATTCCTTTCTTCTCCCTTTTTTCTCTTCTCTGAATCTTTTTAGATCTCAAACTTAATGGACAATGATGCTGGTACAGTCAATCTTGCCATCTTATTTTCGATTCTCTTCTTCTTTTCTTTTCTTTTCTTTTTTTTCTTTTGCTTTTTGGGGAAAGTTGTAGGTGAATAGTGGGGTCATCGGTAATTTACTTATCCCTCGCTTCCAACAATGTGTGAACGTTCCTCCGAGTTAGAATAGTGGGGTCATCGGTAATGTACGTTCCCTTCTGCATCCCTGGAAGTCATCTCAATCTCTTAAGCTTTTAGGTAGATGCTGAAGAGAGAAAGAAAGGAACCAAAGGTTCAATGACTTTTACCTACAGACTTTCAGAAGGAATCCGATCCAGTGTATACCAAGCCCCAAAGCAAGCAAATAATGTCAGGATTAGTGTTGGAAACCAGCTTCGGTTCCTTCAAACTTTCTAAGCAAGTGTGATATAGTGGCAGGACGATCTACTTTGGTATCTCTAGTAATCTCTACAAACAACATTCTAAGAATGATTTCAATGTGTGGTTAGTCAATAATAAATCTTGATCATAGTCCCCTTCTTGACTCAATAAAACCTTTTGAAAAACTTATATATATATATATATATAGTAAACATAACTCAGAAATAAATAAATAGCATTAGCGAACCTCCCCCAGACTTAAACAACAATATCACCCGTGTTATACAGTCTGAGATTGGTGAAGAAAATAAATCATAAGAACCAAATTTAACAAGAAAAAACGATATACCTGCATGTTGATGGTGACCATCGATCGACACAATTAAGTGGCAATCGATCGATACTAGGGTTACTACATCGATCGATAGTGATCAAGTGTCGGTCAATGCTCTGTGCAGACTATCTTCCTCAGGTATTTTTTTTGAAAACCTGTAATAGTATAATAAAATCCAAAATTAGACTAATATAATTAAAAACTAATTGAAAATTTACTAAACAGTGGGTTGCCTCCCAATCATCGCTTGTTTATAGTCTTTAGCTTGACGTTTTGGAGTTCTGATGAGATTGGGGACTTGCTACAACACAATTCCCAATATCTAATATCTTCAGCTTCATCACCCTTTTTGTGAAAGCCTCCATATACTCTTCTCCTTTGTATATCATCTCAGCAATAAGGAGTGCTCGAACCTTTGCAAATGTCTGTGAGAAACATCTGCTATGCACTCCATACTTCCTGACACCATCTGATAAGTGGGGAATCAATGATAACTGAGGGCTGTTTGTGGTCCTTTTCCTCTTCTTCGAATTCCTCTTCTTCTTTCCTCCAGACTTGTTTGATCTCGTTGCGGCTCCATCAAAAATAATTTGACACACATCAAAATTTTCTGCTCTGATACACGATGAGTGTCGATGGACGCTCTAGTGTTGTGCTCGATTGATGCTCCAATGGTGGTGACGATCGATTCACCAATAATGGTGTCGATCGATGCTGCGACCGATGGTCCTTGGTCAACGTCACCTTCATACTTTAGTACTCTCTAAGAAACAACTGTATGCTGAAGATCATCAAATACCTCAATGCAGAGATCCATATGCACACTTCCATATGATAGAATAGGAAACTCAACCTCAAAAACAACATTGGGAACCACAAACTTTACATGGTCATGTACCATCTTCGCTCTTTTTGTGAAAACCAGCAGCTTCTTCTCTGCATATAGGTGGTTGTAGATGTTCAGGGATAGCAAGGTGTGAGGTCTCATACTTGTGCATTCTCTCCTCAACTGGTTCCAGCTCAACTGTGTAACCTGGTTCTTCCAATAATAAGTGTCGATCGATATCAGCTGTGTAGTGTCGATCGATGCAGTCGGGTGTGTGCAGATCGATACAGTCGGGTGTGTGCAGATCGATACAGTCGGGTGGGTGCAGATTGAGGCAGTCGGGTAGGTGCAGATCGATACAGTCGGGTGGGTGCAGATCGATGCTAGTGTTTGGTGAAGTTTCCAGATCTATTCTCGAAGTGTGCTGATCGTCATCAAGCTTCTTCTCCGAGTTCTGATGCATATCTTCAAACCATTCTTCTAGCTCCATATTGGCTTTCCTACTCGAATCCAAATCCCCAAATTGTTCTTTATCCTTTGGCTCCAAGAGATCTCCGATGGTGATTATTCTTTCTACATCTCGAGCATGATAACAACTTGATACATCAGTGCTCTTTAGTGTCAAGTCCGCAATGTCCTGAAGATAACTCGATCTTTCATATATCGAGTGGTGTCGATCGACAACCGGGTTTAGTGTCGATCGATGCTAAGGTCTTAGGGCTGATCGACGTTGAGATTTTAGTGTCTATCGACGCCGAGGTCGGATCGATAATATCAGCTTCTTATGCTCCATGATACATAATACCCATTGCTACGTACTCGAGAAGCTTTTGTGGAACCTCGACTTCTTCCTTTATTTGCCAAATTTTAAGGATATTGTCCCACTTAACGTTGATCTCTTTTTCTTGAGCTGTTGCAGCTTCATCGAGAAATTCATAAAGGACTGCTCTTTCAATATCATCCCAGCGAGTCAAAGATCGTGGTTCCAGTCGGCTAAACCAGCTAAATGCATTCCAAGATATAGAATAGGGGAAGATCTTGCATAGCATGTGGTATTCAGATATTTCATTCTGCTCTCTCCTTGAGACTAGATTCACAAGTTCTTCGATCTGTTCCTTCGGATGAGGCAAACCCTGAAAAGAGTTATGATGTAACCATGGTTGATCCACATGACTATGAAACAAAGGATAGTTCAGCTCCAATTCACCTATTGGTTCAGTCATGGTTGCATCAAGTTATGAGCTTCCCAGTCATACCATTCACGGCTCAGCGTGAAGTCATTTATCTTAGCAACAACAATGACATTAGGGATCATAGCACCCTGTGCATTAATCAATTGTCCTGTACTGCTACGAGGGCGACCTTCTTCATCTCGCAAGATTCCATTCTCATCAGCTTCAATTATGACACTTCAACATTCTCTATCTTCCTTCAAGTACTATCGATCGACTGCGAAGTGTGAGCGTCGATCGATGTCATGATGTTAGTATCGGTCGACGGTGAAGGGTGTCGATCGATGCTCGCTTCTCTTTGCTAGCGATCACTACTTGAAAGGTTTCGACTGCCCTCGAAGAGTTATGGATTCTGCGCGAATCAGTGGGTTCCTTCGAAGAACCTAAAAATCCTCTCCTCATTGCTTCCTGGTACTAATATGTATGTACTTGAAACACAAGAAATTTTTCTATGTAAGTAAACTAATATAGAAATATACATAGACTAAATCAAACAAATTGATTCTAATAGCGAATCCTCGCTCCCCGGCAATGGCGTCAAATTTGACAAGAGGGTTTTATGTATTTCAATGCAAACTCTATCAAATTAACCCAACGAACTACTTTAACTAAGAGAGGTCAAATTGTAGTATTTAAGGATCGAATCCACAGGGAGCGTGGGCACACAATAAACTCAATACAGTCGCGATTAAGCTAGACAAATAAATTAATAAGCAATAAATAAACTATAGCAGATAACTGATTATTTGGTAAGTAAACAATAATAATAAATAGCTAGATCTAGGGTTTTAGGAAAGTGGATTGTATAGGATAGAAGCTAAGGGTATTAATCATAGAACTCGATATCTAATGTAAAAGAGGACCAGCTCTCGCTGCGAGTCTACTCTATTGACTAAGTCTGATGTCTCAGCTCTCACTTGTTGAGACGGAATGACCGATGATCGATGGCAATGATCGTGCGTCGATCAATGGTCTCTTGAGTCAAGCTTTATGACTTAATTCGATAAGTTCACTAAATTAACTAAATCAACTTTCGTTTGTTTCTAGCAACCTAGCTCAACAGCATTGATTCTGGTAGTAGACCACGCTCTCTCTTGTGCCTAAGTATCCTATGATCAGGGTTCTAGTTAGCTACTCTAGAACACATCCAATAAACACAATTCTATTGATAGATCTAATAAAAACCCTACCAATTCTAGTGTTTGGCTAATCCATCAATATCATTAATAAACCCAAAACCTAACAAAAGATATACACAGACATGATCTTTATCACAAAAATCATAGATGAATAGAATAGATATAATATAAAACCAAAACATTTCCAGGAGGACTCTGAAAGAGTTCCTCCCTTCTATCCTAACCCTAGAACAATAAATAAAAGAAAGCTTGGTGAGTGTGTAGCCTAAACAATGGCATATAAACACATAAATAAGGTTTAAAGTCGTGCAAGGGTATTATTGTAATTTGTGATGGCTTCTGGGCTTAAGTCGGCCATAAAACAAGTATGGATTGTCTTCTGGGATCACCGTCGATCAACACCAAGTCTGTGCCATCGATCAACACTCATTCATCTTCTCGACAGCTTCATCTCGCGAGGCAGACATACAACAATTCAGTAATTCGGACATAACTTTAGATCTAACCGTACGATGGACGTCAAATTGGTGGAATTGGAAAGCTAACTAAAAGCTATATATTATGTCCAAATATAAGATCAATATCACCGCGGGAATGTTTCTATCTATAGCGAAACATCTGACGCATCTGCGCAGTTATGCATCTCTGAAAGCTCTAGAATCACCAAAGTTCTCCAGAATGTACCTGAACCTGAAAATACTCTAAAAGATACTCTAAACACATATAATAGACTCTGAATATGTTTGATATCATGCACAATCGTGGTAAATATCAAGCCCTATCAATGGTCTCTTGGTCTACTCTTGGAAATCATTTGTTGCTTCCGGACGAAAGGAAGTCTGTGCTAAACGACCAAGTGTTTGCTGACATGCCATGGTGACTAGTGACGGCCGAGACGGTTTCTTCTCCATTTTGGGATGATTTCATCTTCATTATCCTTAGCCCATTTTCCTAGCTAAATAAAAAGCCCAAAACATATATATATTCTAGAAATATCTAATCCTACAAGTTCAGCCATAAGCCCATTACTTTTTTTTGGTCTAGAACTTCATGGATCAAACCAATTAAGCCTTGAAAGTGCCCATTAATCTAAACCATGATCAGCTGCTTAGCAAGTGTGTTCTTGTCTTCATACCTTTGTAATTGAGGCTGTACATGGTTGCATCAGATTGATTACTCAATGAGACATCTTTAGAATAACCTCTCCACTTGAGCAACTATATGACTTACTGAAAAATAAGAACTGCATAATTTCAGAAAACAAAAGTTCAATGTCAACATCACCACCACTCAAAAGGTGTACAACGTTGCATTAAATGTATTACTCAGTGATGCAGCTTTAGAATAGCCTCTCCGCATAAGCAACTATATGACCCATGGCATAATAAGAACTGAATAACTTCGGACAACAAAATTTGA
The DNA here is from genome assembly GCA_905132765.1 of Moricandia arvensis. Classification (NCBI taxonomy): domain Eukaryota; kingdom Viridiplantae; phylum Streptophyta; class Magnoliopsida; order Brassicales; family Brassicaceae; genus Moricandia; species Moricandia arvensis. The sequence goes on along the minus strand of CAJHQP010000577.1, from coordinate 7,382 downwards.
ACGTCAACACCACCACCACTCAAAAGAATCATTTATGATCAACACACAAGATCATAACATGACTCTCTAAAGTTTCCCATAGGGGCACTACGGATCAACACCAACCAATGGTCACCTACAACTCTTACGTGACTATCCGCTTGTGGCCTCTTTGGCTCATACCAGCACTGTCCACCCTATGATACCATATCCACTTATACATAGACTCAACAAGCCTAAATCGTACCAGCGCCGCTAATCACATCACATCAACATCTATACGCACTCATAGATGCCATACATTCTCGATGTCACATACATCACACACACTCAACATCATTCGTTCTCAATATCCAGTTTATGCTGTTCATCTGAAAACCTTAATCATTCAATAAACATCACCAAAATATCATCCATGAATCCACCACATCAACATTATGCGGTTCATCTAGTCCATTAAAAAAATACTAGATGTCTTATGAAAAAAAATTATTGGTATAGCAACCTAACAAAAATCAAAATAAGCAACACCAATCCAACATAAAATATAAAGAAGATGAAGAGAAGAAACTCGTTTTGAAACCACCTCAACTGGATTGAAGAATGAGGTATGGATCTGAAGAAGTATTTCTGAAGAACACAGATAAAAATAAGGAACTGCAACCATGAGTGGCCACGGTCCAATGGTGGGTGTGGTGGACGACAAGATAGAGAGATAGAGAGAGAGAGAGAGAGGGGAGAGAGAGAGAGAGAGAGAGGGATAGAGAGAGAGAGAGAGAGAGAGAGGGGAGAGAGAGAGAGAGGGATAGAGAGAGGGAGAGAGAGAGAGAGCTAAGGCTTTTGGGTCATGACGGCTCGGGCTCTTGGGATATCTACTGGGATTTGCTAGGGTTTTGGGATGAGAGAAAAGGAGAGGTAGAGTTCTATTTATAGGGAAAGGAAATACTAATCATAATGGGCACTTGACGTAGTGATCTTCCCTCTAGAACCAAAAAAATTGGCTGGGGGGGGGGGTTTGGAATAAGGGTGATGGTTGGTGGTCGAGGGTCGAATTGGCATGGTTGATGGTTTATGAATGATGGAGATTCTTAGAATGACAGTGATGATATTGTCGTTCCTTATTGTGTAAATTCTCAACATATATGTTCAAAGTGGATGGCGATGGAGCTAAGCTTGGTGGTTATGAAACACTCTCAAGCTTCGGTGGTGCATGGGATGGACTCGATCGATAGACATCAACTCGCTTAATCAGTGACACGAAAAAAAGATTCTGAATCACTCAACAAGTTTATTCAGTGAGCTTTAATAGCACCAAATGAATCACACACCTAATAGTAAAGAAAGATAAAACAAATCTGTGAGAAATATTTCTTTTTACTTTCAAATGATCAAGGACGATTCTAAAAGTTACAATGAGGTCTGCGTATAGAAAGCACAGCCATGGAGAAGGCTAAATGGCCATACAGAAGTTAAGAAAAATATAAATTCAAAAACAAAGAAAAAGAGATCAAGGGGCTGATCATGTTCAACATTTGGTTGTTGGTGATGATTTCCTTGGCCATAAAAGGAATACTTGAGTTTCCTTTGATCTTGATGGATTCAGGGGAGATGTGAGATTTTTTTGGGATCTTCCTGGGTGCTTGGTATGTGCTGATCTCGTGCACCAACAGTTTAGAAAGGTGCCGTTGGAGATTAATGTCGGTTGTTTCCATAAAAGGCAACTAGAGTGCAAGAGTATTCTCCTAATCTTCTGGGTGATGCCACATGATAAAAAGTCTGGAATAGGTTCTAAATTATATTTAGTCTCCCCTAGCTTCCATAAATAAGTTTTGGACATGCCTATCTGAAGAAAATGATGACTTTGTTTGTGTGAAGCAGGTTGGGCCCGTTTGAGTGATTTAGGTGAATGTTGATCTTTGACCGGGTTCTAGGCCTGATTCTTCATATTTTGAACTCCTAAGAGGATTCCTTTGACAGGCTAAGTGAATTGTTAAGGCCATTCTTGATTTGGCCACCATGAACTTTAGTTTGGAAAATATGGTCTGCTTAGTGATGTGTGAAGCTTATGATTCGAAAAATCCATATTTTCTTGGTAAGTTATGATTTTCCAGTGATTTCAATCTCTAGTGATGCACTGGTGAGTTAAATGTCTGTGGAAAGTGGTTTCATGGAAAAATGTCTCCTGGTTGGCCAGATATACTTCTTGGAGTGAACCTAGGTCACTTCTGGCTCCAATGTTACTGGTCTGGCATGTCTTGTCGGGCTCCAGTCTAGATAGTGATTTAAGAATGCGTCATTCCATACCTCTTATAAAGGTTTCGAGCTCAAAATTGTATATATGAACTAACAGAAATCAAGTTAGCTTTGTGATACATAGGGCATCAAGGTGGCTCTCCTTTGAGCATATAGAATATGATAACTCCTCTGCTCTGTTATGATGTATTCTTGTCTTGGACGGAGCTTCTCTGATATCCTTGGAATTGGTCCAGTCAAAATCTCAACATCTTGGATAAGAAACAAGTGTGTTATAGGAGTCATGGAATAATCAACATGTAAATCAGTTTTATGCATTCAAATTTCGGTAAGTGGAACTTTTTCTTATTTCACCTAAAATGTGTGATCTATGACAAGAACTAGAATATACACATATATATATATATATATATATATATATATATATATATAACAGAATAGTATTTCTTCAGTCATCAAGACAAAACAAACCAGCATGCACAACATCTAAGTCATTAACTACCGAACAAGGGATGATGGCACTTATCTGACTTGGACACTCGGTTGGTGTGTTTCTTGACATTGCCTGTATATTGGTTTGATAACTATTCTGGAGGTTCTTCTTTAAGAAGGATTGTTCTGGTCCCAGCTTCACTTGCTTTATTGAAATATTTAGGCAAGGGTTTTTTCCAATTGGCTGTGGCATGTCATCTCTCTTTAAGACCATATTTTGCTGCAAAGGTTCCTTACTATGTGCTGCATATGTTTCATACCCTTTGGCACAAGACAAACATATCATGGCCACCTTAGAATTATCAAAAACAAAGCACATTAATTTATTTTTTACCTTCTCATGTGCTTGAATCGAACCATCTTCTAGTTCTAATTGATCCTTAGTAGCTTGTTGATGTTCTTCTCAAGGTTATGGTTAAAGGGTGATTTTTTTTGGTTTATACATGCAGTTGTGTTCAACTGGCCTTAATTTAGACCTGCATAATCATCCTATAGCCAAGACAAGTGTATTGATATACTAAGAATTTTACCAGTTTTCACCCATAGTATATGTGCTTTTTAGATACTATTATTATATCTTTGAAGTCTTATGTTAGAGTCTTTTTCAGGTCCATATATCTTTTGGAGCAATGTGAATGTTATGGAGCATTTTGGAGCTTAATGATGAGGAAACGCGTAGTTGTTGAAGAAATCAGAAGTTAGGGTCGAGATCCAGGAGAATTGTCACTCGACACTACCTTCTTGGTATCGATCAACACCAAAGTGAGTAGACGTGCCGACTTGTTCGTGAAGGCTTGAAACCTAGAAGTTCCACATAATTACAAGACTCCACATGACAGCCTAATACCTATTACTTATGTGTTTTGCCATTGTTTGGGCAACACAACACCAAAAAACAGCAGCCACAATTTTTAGAAGCTTTAGTTATTTAGTATTGGAGAGAAGATCAAAACTCCGTCAGAGATTTGTATTGGAACTCCAGTTTCTTACTCTATCTATTTATGCATTATATTCAGACATCTGTGGTGTTTTGCTTAATCATGTATTGAGTAGTTTTTCTTGTTAGATTTAGGGTTTTATTAGTGTTTATATGAATTTTTGAGACATAGAATTGCTAGGGTGATCTTTGGTATCCTTCATCAGAATTGTGCTTATTGCTTGTGTTCAAGAGTAGCTAACTAGAACCTTGAATCTAGGATACTGATAACTACGACAATAGATTCCTTACCTGAATTAATTCTGTTGAGCTAGGTTGTTAGATACATGCGACGGCTGGTCTAGTTAACATATCAATTAGGATGTTAATGCTTCCCTAAGGAAGTATCGATCAACACTCATACCATAGTATCGATCGACACTCACTCCTTGTTCACACGCAACATCTGGAAAAAGACTTCATCATTGGATTAAATTCGCAACAAGAGCTGGATATCTTACTATTGCATTGGAGTTCTAAGATTGTTCATAATGCACTCTTAGCATTTATATCATAATTCTATTGCATGGAACCCTAAGTCTAGGTATTTATTATTGTTGTACAAACCAACTGCTTAATCAATCATCAGTATTTACTGCTTTATAATTTACTACCTAGCTTAATCATAATATATCTAGTCTATTGTATGGTCACACTCATTGTGGATTCGACCCCTCAGTACTACAACTAAACCTCTTATTTGAGAGAGAAAGTTTCTCACATGGTAATTTGAGTGATATCAAATTTGGCGCCGTTGCCGGGGAGCATTGGATTCACCATTAGACTTAATTAATAGGTTTTGTCTTGGTTTTAATTTATGTTTTAGTTACTTACAATTTTTTTTGTTTGTCTTTCAAGTGCATGCCCAACAGTACCATAAGAAAAAAGGAATAATAGCTAATATTCTAGACCCTGGACTGTTAGAATGCCAGATCCGAAAAGAGAGGCGCACATCATTGATTGAGACCAACACTCCTTCGTCGATCGATACTTGTAAGCGAGCTACGGTCGATACACTCATGACTTCGTCGATCGACACTAACCCGCAAGCATACAACATGGTTGCACCTCTTATACAAACGAGGGATGAGAACGAATATCTGCATTTACCAAGAGGGTCATCTGCGTAGCGCAATAGGCCATAGACTAACTGATCAGGGGATTGTAATCTCTGAACCAGAAGAAGTTGCTGAAGATTTTACTGAGGCTGCTCGACCCATAACGTTGGCTGATCAGGGGATTGTAATCCCTGAACCAGAAGAAGTTGCTGAAGCTTTAGTTGAGGCTGCTCGACCTAGAACGTTGGCTGCATACAACCGTCCAGATAAATACTACGCCAACAGATCTGCTATTCTTCCTCCTAACTTCCAGAGGTATGATTTCAAGCTGAAGCCTGCATACTTTAAACTTTTGGGAGAAAAACCAACATTAGCATCCAATGGACCATCTTGAACGGTTTGAGGATCTATTTATTGCTATCAAAGCCAATGAAGTCCCTGAGGACTACCTTCTTCATAAGCTCTTCAAATTCTCACTTGCCGAAGATTTTAATATTGGCTTCACCAGTTATCACCAGGATCTCTTACATTCTGGACTGACATCAAAAACTCCTTCCTGCATGATTTCTTTGATGATGTGCGATTTGAAGACTTGAGGAACATGATTGCTACATTCACACATGAGCGTGCAAAATCTTTCAGGAAGCTCCTTGATCAGATTCAAGTCATATAGATAGACTGTCCACGTCGTGGATTCAATGAGGTACAACTGCTTAGTAACTTCTTCAGAGGCATTGCTTTGGCATACTCGATGCTTCTAGATACGGATGGTGAACGGAATTGCAATACCATGAACCCAAAAGAGGCGTTAAGACTTATTGAGAACTTGGCATCTAACAATAACACCAAGAAAACTGATTTAGAGAGGAAGAAATTAGCGGCTAACTTGGGAAAAGAGCAAATAGAAGAAGTTAAAACCAAGATGGACAATGTTCATAGGCTTCTTAAGAGGCATGTGAGCTTTACATACGATGTAGAGGCTGTTGATACCGCCAGTGATAAGGGTGATGAAGAGGATGTGAACTACATTAGTGGCATGGTTTCAGAAGCATCGGAATCAGGGTGGAAATAGAAATTCCTATGGCAATGGTCAAAAGAGTAATTACATCCAGAGTTCGCAGTACCAAAAACCCTACAACAACAACAACTACAAGAGCTATGGAGCGTCTTCTTACCATAATCCTGCATCAATTACTCAAAATGCATGATAGAGAACATGATTGATCAGGTTCTTGAGGGTAAGCATAAGCTTATAGTGAATTTCAAGGGAAGATAGACGGAATGTACACCAACCTGAACAAAAAGTTCGAAGCTCTCAGCACCCATGTGAAGAAGTTGGAGACGCAAGTGGTTTTGATTAGCAAAGCTTTGAAGAGTCAGGAAACGCTAATTAAAGTAAAAGGAGAGGCTGGACATAAATATTACGTGAGTGCTATCATAGATTATGATTTTTTGCAACTGGTGGAGGAAGAGAAACTCCAAGAAGAAGAATTTCAAGTCGACAGTTCTATGCCCTTTGGTAGTTCTCATGGGTGTCGATCGACATCCGAAGCTGAGCACCGATCGACACCCGAAGCTGAGCACCGAACGACACCCGAAGCTGAGCACCGAACGACACCCGAAGCTGAGAACCGATCAACACCTCATGATGAGTCCGTAGGTTATTGTGAAACGTCATGCATCGATCGACACCCTAACTCGTTCGTTGATTGACACCCACCAGTGACTTTGATACACTAAAGATTGGATCTTGCTACTGTCAAGTTAACAGTTGTAGTTGTTGTATTTGAGATTCAATTCCAGAGGACCGTTTTACACTATATCTTATGAGTTTTAAAACTTTTAGATTTAACTGAGAAGAAGGTAAAAATAACAGAGAGCAATGTGCGTTTTGAGTTGTTTTTAATTTGGGGAAAAGCTAGCCTAGGGTGATTTAACAGGTGTTAGATATCATTAAGCCACATAATTATTCAAGTTTGATTTAGGAACAAGCCCATAACATAGATCAATGCTAGAACAACCCACTGCCGTGGCGCTTGTTCCTTTCAGAGAACAGCCTCGGGACTAAGTTGTCGCTTGTTCCGAGTTCTGTCTATGAACAGTAACGATCAGGTATATTCAGTTCATATTACACCCTAATATCTATTTTCGCTGATTAGGGATATAATACTTATTCTAAACAGTTCAGACAATCTATAACACAATTAATGAATAGATGAAGCCCTAGATCTAACATAAAGTGATGTCATGCTAGCATTAAATTAGGTTTAGAATAAAGGCCATCAATGAACATACAAGTTATTTATGTGTAGCTCAAATAAATCTAACACCCTCACACCTAAACTAACAATATAGACTACTCATCAATCATGGCAATAAACACATCAAGCAATACTAAATAATACTCCAATAATCAAAATCAAAAACTAAAAGTAGGGTTCGAGAAATCTTCTCTAATCGCTAGAACAAGGTGAAGATTCCTCTCTCCCTTACAAAGTATTGAATCCAATCAGGTTTTGCTGAAAAGTATGAGAGAAAATTGAGCTGAAATAGTCTCCGTCTAATAATGGTTGCGCCTCTCTTTTATAAGGCTTTTGTGGCGGCTGGAAAGAGGAGAAAATATA